>VDFB02185018.1:0-13123 GCA_007258455.2 Sequoia sempervirens | reverse complement strand
AATTGGCTAAGTATGGTTTCAAATGGAAAAATGGCAAGAGTTTGGTATCAAATGCATAAGGTCCCTAAATGAGAGAAAAGATGGGGTATTTATAGAGGTTATTGAATTCTCTAGAGAATTCAACGGTTGAGATTGAGCCACCATGGCCAAGATGTAGGGCTATAGTGAGTTGAGGACTCACAAGCCCTCACATCTTTCCATGTGGAGGATGATGTGTCCAAAGGACATGATGAGATGGAAGGAGGGTACATGATGTGGAGGTACTTGCAAGTACCTTGAAAAAGGGATGATGTGACCTCTCAATGATCACATGGGGAAGAGGAGAATATTGGAAAGATAAAATTGAATTTAAAATTCACATGATTGGGGAAATCTTTGGTGGATAAGACAAGGTTCCAAAAAGAGAGGTGGAAAGTACCTTGGATAAAACAAGGTCCTTAAAAAGGTAAGTTCTTACCCACATGTGACTTGATGTGACAAGTCAAAGATTCTAGAAGACTTTGGCACATGTGATGTGACAAGTCAAAGGTTCTAGAACTTGCATGGGGAAGAGAAGATTCCTTGGAGGAATAAAAGCCAATTAAAAAATTCACATGTGGGGAAGAGAGGAGTTTTGGGTGAATAAAAAGGAATTAAAAATTTCTTGGGAGATGGGGAGTGTTGACCAAGGTACTAATTAGGCTTAATTGATCAATGATTAGAAGATGATTACTAACTAACAAAGGTTAATAAGCCAACTTGCAAAATTTGGAGGATATGACATGTCTTAATCAAGGATTAGACATGTGCACATCTCTAATGATGAGATTAGAAGACGAGTTAAGATTAAGGAAAAGGATGTGACATGTGAGGAATTAAATAAATTTCATATTTATTTAATTCACTTGATGAAAGGAGGATTAAAGAGATAAGGTATTTAATTATTAACTAAATACCTTAGGGATTTAGAAGAATTAAGGGTATTAATTAATAATAGTGATATTACTTAATTAATGCAAATAAGAGGATATTTAGACAAAAAAGGGGTAAATTTGGACAAATGAAGTGTCCAAATTTAGGTGTCTACAAGGTCGACTTAATTGATGTATGCAGATGTAATAGGGTATATATGTAGAACATTTTTGAGTTGCATAAGGAGTAGACAATTTAATGTGATATGTGTGAAATTTGATATTGTGTGAACTTGTAAATTTGTATGTGTACGATCAGTATAAGGGAAATATTGTTGTGTATGTTGAGTGACTACTGAGCAGAGCAACATTTTGTATTTAGATCTTCATTGGAACTGAATTCAATGCAAGGAAGGTGCATCTTTCATCAGTTCACACTTTGTTTGTATCTATTTTTGGCTATGATCCTTATAAGGACAGTGAGTCCTGACAATGAGCCCTATAATATCTTATAACCAGTTATAATATATTGTGAGCTAATCCTCACCACGGTTTTTCCCTTTTTGGGTTTTCCACGTAAAAATCCTGGTGTTCACGTGTTATGTGGTGTTGTGATCTCTTTCATGTTTTCATTCATTGTTGCAGTTAGATATGTTTTGATTATTGGTTGGATTATGACTAAATGGTTTAATAGAATATTGATTCACCCCCCCTCTCAATATTCTGGGTGTTCAACAGATTGCTACATAATATATGAGAGTGAACTGTTCTAGAAGAGGAATTGGCACAACTAGTGGTAGTTTTTGAGAGAGAGATATAGAGATTTCCTAGGGTAATAATCATGAGGAACCCTCATCATCAGCCAAATCAAGATCATAACCAAAAACCACCACAAGATCAAAAAACACAACCTAGAAATTAATGCACAAAAAGGTTTGAAAATGATGAAGGGATTCAAGAAGAAGTTATTTCCTCTAGATGGAAGTTGGTGACTCTATAGCTAGAGACTTACACTAGAGATTTTTTTGGGTAAAAGAATTCTAGTTTGCATTATGGATGTCATTGCATCTCAGCCATGGGGAACTCATTTCAAACCATTATCCCTACCATAGTACATAGTGCTACCTTCAAGATCAAGTAGAAATTTTCCAAAATTTGCTACAGAGAATACACAAGAACTAGATACTCATATTCAAGAATTCACAATTGAATGTGGGGTCTTGGGGGTTACAGATGAAGATGTTTTTTTTCAGATTATTTGTCAAATCTCTAACTAAACAACATGTTGGTTCCAACATTTGAGAGATAGATGTATCACCAATTGGAATGATTTAAGGGCTAAGTTTCTAGCAAGGTTCAAACTGACAGTTAACGTGAGTGCTCTTTTATGCCACCTTTTAGAATAAAAAAGGGAGAATGTGAATGTATAAGATATTTTTTAGATAGATTTGATCACTCTCTAAAATCAATTCCCCACACTGATCAACCCAATCAACAAAACCTATTGTATATATTAATTACCACATTGCATCCTGAAGTTTAGTTCCATATAAAGTGCAATAAAGTATGTGATCTGGACGCTGCGAATCAGGAGGTTGTTAAAATAGAAGATGATTTGTTGCTTTCAGGATGGTGTAGTGAAGATCAAGTTGGAGGAAATCCACATAAAGAATTCACAAATGGTCATTGTGATCAAACAAAAAGAGTAAGTCTCTTACCTTGCACAAATGAATGTTCTAATCTTACAGTTCTAGGTCAAAAACATTTCCAAAATAATGATATAGGTGTTCCTAAATTTATACCTCATCAAGTAGAAATATATAGTTTTAATTATGGGGAAAACATAAGTGATTCTGACAGTTCAAGTGATGATGAGGATTACATTTCTCACACACCACTGTAAAACCTATTGAAATTAGTTGTTAGACAACCATTGGGTGATTTGGCTCACACTTCATTTACACCTGTGGAATTTGAAGCATTCATCTTTGGAGACGTTGAAGAGTAAAAAAAAAACATTATAGTAGCAGTAGAGGATCATAAGTAGAGTGAAAAAGTTGAAAAAGAGAGCCATATAAATTGGTCATGCAACTTTAATGCATTGTTCTTGCCAACATGTTCTTGTGGAGTTTTTGAAGTCAAGGACAATCCTCATTTCAAACTCTATGATTCTTGTGATTGAGGAGATTAGTATGGGTCGATTACGCTTGATCCATGAAGAATCAAAGCATAACAAATCCACTAATGCCCAATCTAAACATGGTCAATCAAATTGAAGTTAAACTAGACATTCATTAAAACAAAGCATTCCAAACTATGAAAGTGTTAAAATGACTACTCTAATCTATTCAAAACTTATCCTGTTTTGGGAGTGGTGTCATGTTGATGTGGAATGGCAACCCTTTCCCAATATCATGGATCAGTGAGCTTGTTCCAGTTAGTTTTATTAAAAAAAAATGATGGAACAGTTGTTAGATGTATATGATAACATGATTTTAATCTAAATGACCATGATGCAAAAGCTAATCTAACATGATTTATGCTAAAATGATTCAGATATACAAATGCTAAGCTAATCTAAATGATATTTATGTTAGGAAAAGGTGTTGTACACCTTGCATAATATACTTAATGTAATTATTCTTGGGGCCACTTTATGTTGCATGTAATTGTTAGAAGATTAATCTTTACTTGGTAAAGGTTATTCTTTAATTGTAATTATTTATTAACTTGTAGGAATATTCCAAAGGAATCCCTACAAGTCTTTTGTATTTTTTGTCATCTCACACATGTGTGAGGATGACTTATTTTTGAGTCCTTTATTAAGGAATATTTGTAGCCACCTCCTTAAGAGGTGACACATTGCACACACATAGATGAATGGTGGCATTCATTGAGTTGGGAGTTACATTCTAACTCCTCTTCTCACCTCTATTTATTGAGGTGCCTCTCCTCTCATTCTTTAAGACTCAAGCAAGCAAGCCTAAGGCTGCAACTCTCTCTCTCCCTCTCTTTGTATTATTCTTTAGGCACTTTGCCTCCATTCATAATATTGGGGTTTTTTCTTGTTTTTTCCCCTTATCAAATTCTTGTGTCTCTCTTGATTTGGTGGTGTTTGGTTTTGCTACTTCAATCTATTTGGTAATATCTTTCCTTCAAACAATTGCTTATTTATTAGTTCTTTCCATTGCTCTTTTTCTATTTCCTTTCATGGTATCAGAGCTTGGTATTACTAATATTTTGTGAGCTACATTGTTGTTGGTTTACCAGATTTTTCAGCACACCATTGGGGACACTCTCAAAGAGGAGAAGAAGAGCAAAGTGTCTAATCTTGGTTGTTTTTGTCTTCTAACCTATTGTGTTTGTGTAGGAATTTCAGTTTTCTAGTTTCATACTTCAAATAATTTGTTTGCATTTAGTGCATTTTTTTTAAGAAACAAAAAACCTAATAAGGGTATAGCCTATTATTCCAAATTTCTTAACCCTCTTGTGCAAGTTATTTTATATAACTTTTGTTTACAATATTGTTTGAAATCTAAAAAAAAAAATCACTCTATTCTGCAATTTTTTTAGGGCTAAAGCCCTAGTTTAGGAAAAATTTATACTCAATTTTAAAGCAAAATTTTTAAATAAACTATTTTTTTACAAACATTATATCATTTTTGAAAAATATATTTACCTTTTAAGGGTTTCCTTATATTTTTAAATAACACAAAAATATCAAAACCTTTTATTTCTAGATTTTATATTTTAAAAAATATGCAATTTATAATTCGTGGTTTAAAAGTGCTCTCACAAATAAAACATTATATTCAATATAACATAAAACAAATAAATTTATTCTTTTTCTGTTTTAGATTTCAAAATTAAAAAATCTTTTAAAAAATCTTCTATATTACAAAATAATAAATAGTATATAACAATAAATGTTTTTTTTTTTTTTAAAAAAATTAAACCCTCATAGGGTTTCTTAAGCTGCTTCATTCGGTCCTCCCGGCCCAACAGTTGCTCCTCCCGGATGCAACCGACCGCAATCCATACCTTGTACGCTTCTTTGGAATCGTCATCGTTGCGTCGCTAGTTTTTTTGTCCATTGGCAACCCCACACTCTGAGCTCTACCACTCTTATATCTATGTGTTTCGTCTTCTCGCCGCCTTCCCTGCGACCTCCATCCACCTCTGTCTGCATAAAATATTTTTATCTTTCAACCCTGCATGTGCCTTTCCTTTAGAATCATACTAATAATTCATCTGCCTTTAGGGTGGCTTCTTCTTAAAAACTTAAACTCTTTTGATTTTCCTACCAAACTCCTCATTTAAATTGTGATTCAGCTTTTTAAAGCCATTCTACCTTTTCCCATTTTTTAAAATCATATAATAGATTTTCAAGAAAAGAATCGCTTTCTTTAAGTTTTAAATCTTATGGACACCTTTTTTTAAACTTTATTTAAAAGTTTTATTTTATCGAAAGTGTTTTAAAAGTTTAATCAAACTTTATTAATAAGTTTTATTTAATTATTAAGAACTTAATTTGGTCTCCACACATGAAATAAAAGATATTGGATGGATTGAGGAGTGGGGTTGTGGTGATTGGAGGATGGCTCTAAGCTTCCATGAGGCTGCAAACCATCTAGGCCTCACGCCTCGCATGGTCTTTGGTGGTTGCATGTGTAGTTGGGGTCGGATTTGTTCTCTTCTTCTCTGAAGCTTCTTGGGGGTGGGTTTTTTTTTTTTTACGCTATTTGGGGGGAGGCTCTTTTCTTTTGCAGCAGGTGTGTATTCTGGGGTTGGGGGGTTGCGACCTTGGTGTCCAGTGGAGTGTGCCTTCTTCGAAGGGCTCTTGGTTTTATTTGGGCCTTGCTTGCTCATCTTGCGTTGTGTTCTCTTTGATGGATACTGGAGAATCTTCTAGGGTTTGTCCCAATATGGACTTTCGTTCTGCTTTTGGATCGAAACCCTCTCCACAGGGTTCGAAGATTTTTGATAATAATCTTTTCTCGGTGGAACCTGAGAAAGTTGAGATGGGCTCGGTAGGGGGGCCTAGAATTCTGAAGATTAATGGGTGCCTCGAACGATGTAAAGAGAGGCCGAGCGTAGTCATTCCAATGGAGATGTTGGCTGAAGACATTGATTATTATGCACGACATTCTCTTTATTGCAAATTCTTAGGTTTGAAAATTTCTTTGCAATTCTTGGAGATGTGGGCTCAAAAGACATGGATGCCTGAGGGGGAGATGGAGATCCGCCTCCTGGCAAATAACTACTTCATGGTTACTTTTGATTGTTTGGCTGATCGGAATAGGATTTTTGAAGGGGGCCCGTATTTTTATAACCAGGTGGGCTTATTTATTAAGCCATGGCATGCTGGCTTCAACCCGGCAGAGGAACTTCCGAATCGGGTTCCGGTTTGGGTTCGTCTTCCAAGGCTCCCTGTGGAATGCTGGCGAGAGGATGTGTTGTGCCTATTAACCTCGAAGCTAGGGAAACCTGTGGGTTCTTCTCAGCAAACACAATTCAAAAAGGTAATGACTTTTGCCCGGTTTTGTGTAGAAATTGATTTAAGTAAGCCATTGCCAGACTCGTTAGAAGTGAGTGCAGGAGATTATTCATGGGTGCAACAGTTGGATTATGAAACACTTCCCTTCCGTTGTCGTTTCTGTCATGAGTATGGTCACCTCCTGCGCAGATGTCCAAAGGCCAAGCCTTTGGAGACTCATTCTTCTCAACCTTCAGCTAATCCACCTAGGGTGGATAAGGGCAAGGACCCCATTCAGGGTTCTGGTGGTAGGGAAGATGGATTTATTCCCGTTAGAGGCCGAAACAGAAATAAAGGTCATAAAAGGACTTTGAAGGACAGGTAGGAGGAGGACACTTTCAACAGGTTTGAGGTGCTAGAGGATCTTAGTCAACAGGAGGTGAACCCAGGATTTTTGGATCTAGATCATGGGACTCTGGATATTGATCATCATGGCCCTTTAGTTGAGGCAATGCTTACTCCCCAACAGGAGGGGGGTATGGGAGTGCCATGCTTAGATGAGGTTGGGAAAGATTCTAGTCAGGTTTTTCTCAACTCAGAGGGGATTATGGCTCCGCTTACTGATGGGACTTCGGCTCTAGGGACAGATCGTCAAATGGAGGTTCAGGTTGAGTTGGGTGGTAGTGCTGAGGTAGTGAAAGATAGTGTAGATAAGGTTCACCTCTTGCAAAAAGTTGGTCCAGAGGTGGGCAAGAAGAATATTAAGGCGTCCTCTCAGTTGGGTGTTCTGCAAAAAGTTCTCAGGAAGGGGGGGCCAGAGAAAATTTCTAAGCTAGGAAGGAAGAAGGATGAGGAAAAGATTAAGATGATAGGGGAGACTTTGGTGGAGTCAGGGTCAGTCAAGACTCTGGATTCGCATTTTTCATGCCCCTCGAAATGATAGTTCTCTCTTGGAATGTTAGGGGCTTGAATAGTGGCCCTAGACAAAAAGCTGTTCGGGATTTGATTAGGTGTCATTCGCCTGATGTTCTTTTTTTGTAGGAGACTAAGCTCTCTGTGGAGGGTATGATGGATCTAGTTCCTAAGTTATGGGGGAATGGTGGATGCCAATGCATTGGTGCTCAAGGGTCTTCTGGCGGGGTGGCATGTTTATGGAACCCGCGTAAGATTTGCCCCCTTTGGTGGGTGTCTTTCAGGTCCTCCCTTTCCATGGTGGCCTCTTGTTTTATGTCAGGGGAAATTTCTCTCTTCTCCAATGTGTATGCGCCTGTGGAGTTGCAAGGAAAGCAACTTTTGTGGTCCAACATTCGTTTAGTTCGCAGCTTATTTCCCTACCATCCTTGGATTATTGGTATCGAATGCTACCACTGAGTCGCAGAAAACCTAGGTGGTACAAGGTTGGAGTTTCGCATTATTGTTGCTCCAGATTGTGCTATCTCGCTTTGAATCTGTGGATATCAAACTTGGAAATTGCCTTTTGAATAATAGGAGAATTGGCCATGCCTATTTCCAAAAGATTTTGATAGATTTTGTGTCTAGTTTTTGCAATGTGTGGTTGATAAGCCTTTGAAATCTTGGATGGTCGGGTTCCCGATCATTGCCCGCTGTTTTGAAGAGTTGACGCCCCCAACGGGTGTGCTATTGCACCTTAAGTTCAGTCTGGCAAAAGCTTAGGGATGAATCTCTTCATGTTTTGCTCCCTAGTTGGTGGGATCAGGGGAAGCCAGCATATGGCACTGCCATGTACTCTTTCTCAAAGAGGCTCCAGTATGTTAAATATAGATTGAAAAGATGGAATAGGCAGCATTTTGGTAATTTATTTCAGGAAAAGCAAAAGGCACGAGATAATCTAGACCTAATTACCAGACAAATTCGAGATCAAGGCCTCTCAGAGGAGTTGAGTTTATTAGAGGTTGCTGCAACAAAAGAGCTTGAGGAATGGGAGTTAAGATAAGAGATTTTTTAAGCAAAAGTCTGTATTGAATGGCCCAGTCAGATCAAACATCGCTTTCCATAACTCAAATGTACACTTATACAAGGTAATGCTATTTCTTCATTTCGCGTTTTAATGGGGAATTTTGTCCTTCAAATGGTTTACCGACGTACTGATATTTCTACCTTTCTCGTGAGGATCTGCCCGGAGGAGGATGAAGCTAAAATTTTAGATTGTATCCCGAAGCTGGTGACTAATGAAATGAATGAATCATTGCTTGCTCCTGCCACATTCTGTCTTGAGCTTGAGGTTGTATCTGTGATGAAAGAAAAGTTCTGGCCCTAGTTGATTCTATTGAATTTTTTCAGGAGTTCTGGGAAGGGGTTAAATTGGACCTTTTAGAGGTTGTCCAAGAATCCTTTATGCATAAACAAATGTTGAAGTCCCTAAATGCTACATTTTTAGCTCTTATTCCTAAGAAGGTGGGAGCTAACTCCTTGGATTTGTTTAGGCCTATAGCTCTATGTAATGTTGTGTATAAAATTATTACTAAGCTGATCGCTGAAAGGCTGAAGCCTTGGCTTGATGACTTAATTTCTGAAGAGCAGGGGGGTTTTGTTGCTGGAAGACAGATCATGGATGGGGTAGTTATTGCTGCTGAGGCCATCCATTCTATGGAATCCTCAAAAGATAAATCTATGTTTATCAAGTTAGACATGGCTAAAGCTTATGATCGTGTTAAATGGAGTTTTCTATTTAAAATCCTTGGAGCTTTTGGCTTTGCTGAGGGTTGGATTGAATGGGTTAGGAGTTGTGTCACTTCCTCCTCCTTTTCGGTGCTTATCAATGGTGAGCCCACTTGTTTGTTTGGTGCTTCTAGAGGCCTTAGTCAAGGAGATCCCCTATCTCCTTACTTATTCATCCTCCTTGCGGAAGGCCTGGGAAGACTCATTCGTGCTCAGGTTGCTAGTGGATTGCTTCAGGGATGGAGTTGGGGAGATGGTATTCCCCCTCAGTCTCATCTGCAATTTGTAGATGATACTGCCTTGATGGGTAGGGCTAAGGTTGAGGAGGCTCTCAATTGGCGCAGTGTTTTGGATAGTTACTTGGCAGCTTCTGGGCAATGCATAAATGAGGGGAAGTCCTTCATATATTTCTTCCACACTCCTAAAGGTATTCAAAGGAGAATTGCTGGTATCCTTCGGTTTCAGATTGGTTCGCTTCCTTTTCCTATCTTGGAATCCCTCTTGTTGTTCGCTCTCTCCCCAAAAGGTTTTGGCAAGAGACTCTTGATAAGTTTCGAGGATTGGTCAGTCATTGGACTTGCAGGTGGCTTTCTTCAGCAGGTAGAGTGACTCTCTTAAAGTCGGTGGTCCAGGCTCTTCCTGTTTATAAATGCTTTGTTCTTTCTACTCCAAATTTTATTAGAGATTTCGAGAAATTGTCTCGTCAATTTCTGTGGGCTGGTAATCTTCTTCATAGAAAATGGAGTCTGGTGAAGTGGGATGTTGTTTGTAGGCCAAAGCAGGAGGGGGGTCTTGGTCTACGGCGGGCTGATTTGAATGGGCAGGCCTTGGCTGCTAAGTTGTATTGGCGTTGGTGCTCTCAACAGCATATGTGCTGGGCTAAAATTCTGACCTTCAAATATTTGGGGGCAGTAGAAAGTATGGAGGTAGCAAGGTTTAGTATGGAGGGGAAAGGCTCTGTGATCTGGAGTACCCTTAAACGTGGTGCCAAGTTGGTTAAACAGGGACTTTTTTGGATTTGTAATGGGGGTCGAGATGCTCTTTTCTGGTATGATTCTTGGGATGGATACCCACCCATTGTGTCATCTCATCCCCATCTCCAAGATTTGTGCCAGATTTTTGTGGAGGCGGGTTGGAGTCATGTGGCAGATTTTAAATCTCAACAATTTTTGGGTCAAATTTTTGTGTCTAGGTGGAAGAGCCCCTTGGATTGGCCTCCTGGTGGTGCAGTGGAGGATCGTCAAGAGCTTGCTAAGATTTTATCGAGTCGTGTCTGCAATTCTCTCCAAGGGGCTGATGTGCTTGCTTGGGGACCTGACTTGAAAGGAAAATTTTCGGTTGCCTCTGGTTATCAGGTTTTGGATAAACAGGTCTTTGGAAGCTCCCAGGTTTCTTGGTGGAAGCATGCTTGGAATAAATTTGCTTGGCCTAAGTGTAATTTTTTCTCTTGGCTCGTGGTTCAAGGTAAGTGTCTTACTTGGGATAATCTTTGCAAACGTGGGTTCCAAGGCCCCTCCATGTGCATTCTATGTGGTCAGCATGATGAATGCTTATCACATCTTTTTTTTCAGTGCTCTTTTGTTAAGACTATCTGGCATCACTGGTGGAATCTTTGGAGCTTACCGTGTTGCCATGTCTCTTCTTTGGAGGATTTTTGGAAGAGACAGGGTTCTTCTCCTGCTACAACCTCTTTTCTTAAAATTGCTTGGAGCATTGGTCCTAGTTTGATTGTTTGGCAAATCTGGTTGGAACGTAACAGAAGAATATTCTTGGATAAAAAATTGCTCTTGGGGCAACTTTGGAGGCGAATTCTTGGGGCTTTGCTGGAGACTTTGACTGCAAAGTGTGACTTGTCTGTGCCGATTGCTCCTGGGGACTTGGGTGTTGTAAATTCCCTGGGTCTTGCCACAGGGGGGAAGTGTAATATGAGTAAAGTGCATCGTAGGCGTGGGCGTGAGAGGGTTTCTCGTGAGGGCTTTTGGTGCCCACCTGCTCTAGGGGAGTTGAAAATTAACACTGATGGGTCTTCTAGAGGTAACCCTGGGCATGCTGGGGTTGGTGGTATTGGTAGAGATAGCCTTGGAGTGGTGGTTTTCTTCTTTTCTATGTATCGTGGTTTGCAAACTAATAATCTTATGGAGGCTAGCGCTATTCTCTTGGCGGTTGAGCGTGCGGTTTCCCTTGGATGGCGGCGGATTGTTTGTGAAGCTGATTCTCAGGTGGTTATTGATATGTTGAATAATCAAAATTTGGAGGATGTGAATTGGCAGCTAGTTGTGGTTGTCAAACAGATTATTTCTCTGTGCTCAACCTTGGAGTCCATTGTTTTTCACCATATTCTGCAGGAGTGGAATAGGGTGGCTAATGGTCACAGATGGGCTGAAAAGACCGGGATTCTTGGTCTCAGGATGATTGGAGTAACCTCGTTGATATGGCCCTGCTTGAGGAGTGGGTTGAAGATATGAGGAAGCTTTGGTGTGAATTTAATTTGTTACTTTTGGCCTTGTATTTTCTTTGACTTTGTAATGATGTTATGATTCAATAAAGTTTTACCTCTTTTTATTAAAAAAAAAAAGAACTTAATTTCATTTAATTTTTTCTTTTAATATAGAATACTTTAATTAAATTATCTCTATTTTATATCACAATTTTTTTCATAGTTATTTCAATTTTTTAATATTTTAATCAATTAATTTATTTGTTTCTATAGTTTATTAAGTCTTATAGTAAAGAGGCTTTAGGGTTATTATTATTTTTTTCTTTTTAAAGCTTAGGCGATTTAATTCAATCAAAAGGGGTGTTTTTTTAAGCATTTATTTAGAATAAATTTTTTTCTCGTAAAGTTGTAATTTTTTTTTTTGCAATCATGTCAACTTTAATTCCTGAAATCAAGTTAAATTCTTCTAACTACCATTCTTGGAAGACTCATATTTCTTTCATTTTTCGTTTTAAACATCTTTTAGATGTAGCTATAGATCCTAAATCTAAACCAGGTTTGACTGCATCCAAAGATGAAATCGAAAAATGAAATCTCCAAAATGAAGAAGCCCCTGGTCTCATAGATCTCCATGTCACCCGAACTTTATGTTCACATTGGGACATGCACAACTACCTATGAAGTATGGGACAAACTCAAAAGCATTTATGATAGTTCAAATGAATCAAGAAAAATTCAAATTCAAGATCAACCTAAAGATTTGAGGTATTCTGATTTTAAATCTATGGATGAATTTTTATTGAAATTTGATGCTCAAGTTGTCAATTGAATGTCGAGAAAGCAAATTACAACCCTAGATGAATCATCTTCCTTATTCTTAAAAATGTCTTCCTAGACAATTTCAACAATTCATTACTAATATTCATGCTCAATTAGCTATTCCTTCTTTAGCTACTCAATTAACTTATGATATTTTTCGTGATTTATTAAGACAAGAAGAGGCTAAGTTAATTCAGTTTGGAACTCTTAAGTCTAATGAATATGCTTTCTTATCTAATCATAAGCAAAATTTTAAACCTCATTATAATAATGGCAATGATCCTAGAGAGTTTAACTCTTCTAAGAGACCACATTGCACTTATTGTAATAAGGATGGTCATTGGAAAAACACTTGTTTTAAAAAGAAAAATGAGAAAAATCCTATGAATCAAAATAATCAAAAGTTTCATAACGATGGTAATCAATCTAGACATGCTTTTACATGTAGTTTTAATGTTTCTAAACCTTTTGAATGGGTTATTGATTTAGGTGCATCTCAACATGTTACTTCACATAAAAAGTTTGTTTTTTAAATAACTTCACAAGTACTTTATTATTGGACTTGATCAACCCAATGATAGTGTACTTGTTTTACTCAATTATATTTGGAATATGAAAAGGGGATATTCATGTAGTCATGAATGCATGAATATCATCTTAAATGACTTATTTATACTTAATAATCGTTCACATCATAGTATGCAATTCTCTTTATTCCATCACTTTTTTTTATATTAATTTTTTTTTTTTTTTATAAAATTCAAGGTGGCTTGATTTGTGCCCCTTCATATTTAAATATATCTCTGAGATCTTTCTAACACA
>VDFB02185017.1:29988-66194 GCA_007258455.2 Sequoia sempervirens | reverse complement strand
TGATCTTAGCATCCATCATAGATGCTTACCTCACATTTGGTTGGAGATTGATGCCCTTGAAGGGTGGGAGGCCTTGAAATTGAAAAGGCATTGATCTTATCGATCAATGTAGATACCATACCAATGAGTTCAAATACTTACTCTAGCAAATTAGTGGCCATGTCATTACAAGTTAGAGCAACTAGAAAACATTTTATGTGTCCCAACAATAAAATGGAAAAATATTTAGAACTAAAATTCTATAAATGTAGTGTTGTAAATTGTTGACCCTGACAATTTCACGTTATGTTTGGATCCTCCTTATGTGCTTGGACCTAATTATGCTTATTCTTTACGTGTTTTATTGTTTTTATAAAATAAAAACAAAATCAAGAATTAAAATTAATCAATTATTTAACAATTTAAATTTCAAAATAGGCTTGATCAAGGGTGCCCTCACCCTTGACCACCCTATTTTGGCCCACTTCCTAATATTTTATAGTCGGTATTAATATTTTTTATAAATTTAAATTCATTTGTTGACTTTTAAAATAATTAATTTATTGCAAGAAATGAAGAAATGCATATAAATATAAGTCTTTCCCACCATTTGAAAAGGAAACCAATCTAGCAATTTTGAATTCCAACTAAGCATCATAAAATGTAATCAAAAGTAGAATAAGCATTATTTTACATCACTTTCATCAATCAAGATTCATGTTGGTAATGCATCATGTAAGATTATTTCATGCTTTAAGTTCATTATCATTGCGAGTACTAACACTTGTAGGATCTTCTATCAAACTTATCAATTTCTCTTTGCATGAGATACATGTGACATGACTTCATTCCATCAAGGAAAACATATTTAAGTGGTAAATTGCATCACTTGTGATTTATCATTTATTTTATCCATTTGCCTCTACCCAACCTAGGTTAAGCACTTTTTATCCAACATAACTATAGTCATTATGGAGGTGGAAACATCAAAATAGGGTTTGAATTAGGAAAGCCCCTATATGGAACAACCCTTTCTCTCCTCTCTTTCTTGCAGGTGGTAGATTTGAAGTGATTTTGGAGAATATTGAAGACCTAACATCAAGATCAATCATTCAAGCACTCTACTTCATCATATTAGGGTAAGAGAAATTATTTATCAACAAATGAATTTTTGAAGCTAAGTCCTATAAGAAAGCACCTATAGATTATAACTCACTTATTCTTCTTTTGAGATTCTAGAAACCCTCATTTATCAGTCTAGGGTGTCCATGCCCCTAACCAGTCAATTTCAATTTAGATTTGAATGCTAGGTTCCTTTGTTTTTTCCTTTTGCTCCTCTATTTTTAGTTTTTTCCAGAATGTTTTGTGATTTCTATATTTACATTAGTTTGATGTAGTTGCATAGTTGACCTAGTTTACATGTATCACATCAAATCACTTCAATTTCATTCCTAATCAACTCTCTCCCAAAAAGAAGGCCAAAACCCTAATCAACCATTATAGATCTTCCTTGAGGATAATAGCCTAGTGGTTTCTCATGATCATTTTTGTGTCCCCCAAAGTGTTGTAAGAAAAAAGGTGTGATTTCAACCCTAGATCCCCTTTTCCTACATCATGATAAATCATTGTAAATTATGGTGTTTCCACACATTTCAATTTACATAATAGAAATTAAAGTTGCACAAATTTACTCAAGTGGTACAAATTTCCATATCAAAACTATTGTATGGGAAAGCATATATGTGCAAGATGAGCTTAAAGAAATGAATGCACAAATTTTAAGGATAACCATGAAACATTTGAGAGAACTCAAGATGAGCACATCTTAAAAACTTAGAAATTCAAAAAAGGAAATCAACCTTAATAACTAAATTCCATGCATTTAGAGTAAAACCATAATTTTGAGAAGTAAAAGCATAATTTTGAGAAGTAAAACCATATTTTTGGGTTCAAAACAATCAATAAAATCCTCATTTTTTATTTGAATACAACTGCTACAACAATCTTAAACATATGACATCTTTCTCCATGTTATACAAAATTCAAAATTTAAATCAAGATGCTTATAACTAAGAAGCTATTTTATAAGATGTTTATTAAGTAAAGATAAGATTATGAAATAATATGGGTTTTTATAAGAATATTAACATAAATTTATCAAAGAAGAAAAAATGATTTTCAAGAAAACACTTCAAATTTGTATTTAATGAAAATTTATTTTGAGAGTGAGTGAAGAGAGCTTCAAAAATCAATTTATATCTTATAAGAACTTTTCAAATTTCAAATCAAATGGATTTAAAATAGCCTAAATCATGAATCAAAAAATGCTCTAATACCAGAGTGAGTGAAGAGAGCTTCAAAAATCAATTGATATCTTATAAGAGTTTCAAAATTCAAATCAAATGGATTGAAAATAACCTAAATCATGAATCAAAAAATGCTCTAATACCAAATTTGATATGGAAAATATAATAGAGGAGAAAAAATTTATCCACTCAATGTGGGCAACTAGGTTTGGCATGATTTCAGTCTCAAAATATGCAGTCTATGAAAATAATAAAACATATCACAAGTTGGACATGTGATTTCAGAGTATCTTCCCCTATTTCTAGCTTCTTACACATCATAAGAATGTGTCATAAGTTGTTATAAGATTCCCAAAAGATTGAAGATCCAAAATAGCCAAAATAAGTCCTTTGAATGGAATATGATGCCACAAAAAAAAATCACGCCTCATTTCTAATTAAGGGTAATTGAAATAATATAAAATATAAAAACTATGAAATTAATTTGAGAGAAAATGTCAAATAATAAATAAATAAAATCAAAAAATTGTAAAGGTTAAACCACCTTAATTCCTAACAGGAATCACATCTAAAACCCTAGTGTATACCTTATGACATTTATTTTCATTCATCAAAAGAGTAGAATTGTTGATTTAATGACCATTAACAAGGATCAAAGATAACAAACAAACACGTGCAATATTCTTAGGATGATGGAGCATGCAATTAGGATGTTCCATGATGTTGCTATAATGAATGTGCATGTCTTTTATAGGGGTTGTTTCATGATTTCAAATACATAAGAAATACTCAAATTAAATACTTGTTCATAGCATACAAACTCACAAAAATATATTTTAGGTTGATTCATAATGATTAATAGGGAAAAGGGCAATAATGTTCACTATGAAATTTGAACTTTAAAAGTTTGAAATAGGTAAAAAGTAATGTAAATCTATTTCACATTTATAAATTTGAGTCAAAATAACAAATAAAAATCTAACAATCAAAATCAATTCTTGAAAATGAACAATAATAAAAATAAACAAAATTAAATAATACAACACTTATAGGAATTGAGAATTTAAACTAACAAACTCCTTTTATATTATTTTAAGGGGCAAACACTTTTGCCCTGGAGCTATAAACTGGTAACAAACTAGAACTTATCAGCTCCTTATAGGACGAACCCCCCAATAACCTCTTAAACCTTTATCCACACTATGAATAAATCAAAACTTGAACCCACAACCTAAACTACATAAAAACAACAACCAATACAGTCCATTCTACGATTTCACCATTACACATAATAAAAGTTAAACCATTACACATAATAAACAAAACAAAGACAATGTGGTAACGCCACCGACATTGTCGCGACGGAATTTTGTGAAAACGAGTACCCTTGATTAAAGGGGAACAACAAACCCTTACCAACTCTAACGGTAACTCCGCCGCCAAACTGTGCAGCTGAGGATGTCGGCTGCGTGTTAGACATTGTGGCCGACTATTTACTCCGGAAACCCCTTGACCTACATCGACACTCAGCTAGTGATCCCATATTTTATTGTCTGCTATCGTTTTCCTTGTCCGTTATCGCTTGTGGGTTTTAAATTCTTGATAGATGGCATTTGTTTAAAGATTCATGTAGAAAAGAGGAATTCAGATTACGGGAATTACATATCAGAAAGAATAGGTATTGGTGTAGGTAGGTAGACCACTTACAACGAATTTTCTGCTGACTGTGCTTCAATTATTCAAACCGGTAGAAAGAATCAGGTTTGGTTTGCCAAAACTTTCTGTGATTGCCACCTTTCTCTTCCGTGTACAAACGGCTTTGAATTCCAGTTACACAATCTCTGTTCGCGCACTTTATAAATTACTAATCTTCCAGTCAAGATCTCACAAAGTCATTACTCTATCCTCAATTTCAGAACTTCCTAAGCCGCTCGCTAGTCTTTCTGTACTTTTCAAGTTGATTATCAATGGCAGGTGTAATGAAATGCCCTCAACGACTGCTTTCGGTAGCATTGACTGTGGTGGTAATAATAGCAGGAGTTGCAGAGTATGGCGGTGTAGCTGCTCAATCTTCAGGGTGTGCAACTTCTCTGGCAACATTGTCTCCCTGTGTGGGATACATCACAAGTAATATGTCCAACACAACTCCAACACAGGGCTGCTGCACTGCCTTATCTTCTGTAGTGCAGACTAGCTCAATGTGTTTGTGCCAGCTGTTCACTGCTACCAATCCGCTGGGCATCCCCATTAACCAAACAAGGGCTCTGGCTCTACCAGGAGCTTGCAAAATCACCACTCCACCTCTCAGTCAATGCAATGGTAAATAAGTTATATGTTTCTTGGAAGTAATTAGTCTATTCAGTTTTTAAAAACTAGTAGTAATTGGTATACTTCTTCTTCTTGTTTGTCAACAGCTGCAGGAGCTCCAGCTGCTTCACCATCTACAGGTATGTTTACATTTCTTTTAGGTTTGGCTTAAATGTCATATACATCTGTGGTTAAAGGGTAATTTTATATACAGAGAGAGTTATGTTATTACCTTTTTCAACTGATTTGAATAGAAATTTTATAACAAAAAGAGTATGTAACATAATTTAATGGCTGCTCTTGCAGGTTCTATTGCACCACCAGCAACAGAAACCTCTCCTTCCTCTTCCCCTGCAACTCCAAATGCAGTGTCCCCCTCGTCTGATTCACCATCTTTACTTCCTCCCACAACTTCTGTAGGAGGTATCTCACCCACAGCCAGCGAGAAGCCAACATCCAAGGCAGGAGCCCTTTTCACACCTTCCACAATTATCACTGCTCTAGCAGTAGCAATGGTAGCGATCAGTATATGTTGAACATCTTTCTTCTACATCTGTGTTGGATACTCTAATATGGACCTGAGTGTATTGCGGAGTGTATAGAAGTATATGACGAGCTTGTTTGAACATCATCTAACGGAATTCAAGTACTGAAAAGAGAGTTAATCTTGTCTTTGTGTAAACAATGAAATTGGAAAATAAGAAATCAATGACTTTGAAAACATGAAATGAAATCAACTCTTATCTTATTCTAACAACCTCAGTACAAGTCTGAAATAGATATTGATTCGTTTGTTGGAATGTGGATGCAACTCAGCAGCGTAATATTAAATTGACAAAGTATTTCAATTGAAAACTAAATTGAGAGATGAAGATGACAATAAAGACCTGAACAAGTTGAGTCATCTCAACTTAAAAATGAAAATTTACAATTTCAAGCTGAAGAGGATAATAAATTAATAATGAATTATTTAATTTAATTCATGAATAAATGTGAAGAATAAGTTTTCATTCAAAGACAAAGTCAATTCATAAAATGATGAAGAAGTTTCTAAAATTAGATGGAGTTAACTGAGACAATTTTTTTTTTTAAAATAAAATTGAAAATGATTATTAATTAATGACTGATAATAAATGGTAAATTAATGTGATAGATCAAATTAATAAATGATAATTAATTAAGTAATTATAATGATGATGATTAAAGGTCAATGATTAGGAAAATTAATGATTAATGACGATAATTTTAGTGTCTATATTTTGCCCTTTTGAAACAATGTAAACAATGTTCAAAATAACATTGTTTCAAAGAAAAATAAAGTAGCTACAAAGAAAAATTAGAAAAAATGAAGAACATAATGCATAATATTGATTAGAAATCTAAAACTCTTGAACCTTAATCCAAATGATTCTTATATGATTGAGATAATTCTAATATGATTGTTCAACTAATCTAGACATTTTGACTTAGAGAAATATATCCTAAAGATTTTGGTGGCTAAGATAATATGTCGAGTGTTTTCATCCCAAATATTGTTGTACACCTATTTTACTATGATATAATCCTCTTTTGAATTAAAGTATCTTAGGAAGGTATCTTTGAAGCTCATTTTGTATAATGTTTCACTATGGATGGTGAGATAGAATAAATGATGAATACAAAAGTTGTGTTGTATGTGAGGTGGGTTGGGTGGTAAGGTATAATGATAGAGGTATTTACATATGTCATGATACAATGAATTAGTTGGGGTCAACAAGTTTTTGAACAATCTCTAATTTTGGGACATCATACATGGAGATGAAAAGGTTTTTGACTAATAATTTGTAGTAATGACTATTTTGTGATGTATCCAAAAGGGATTTAATTATAGCCATGGCATTTTCTCCTTTATTATTGATTATAGGTACTTTTTCTTCCATTGACATACTGATCGCAATATAAAATATTTCGGGATCAAAATATCTATACCAAGATTTATCTTTTGTGATACATTTGCCAGGATTGTTGATTGATCCTACCAACATATAGATTTCAAGGGAAAGTCAAGTTCCTTTTCTATTGACACCTTGAAGAGGTTTTCATTAGTAAAATTATCATTTTTTATTCTTTTTCTTTGCTATCTAATAGTGCCTTAAAGAAATTTTTATTAGGAGATTTGAATTTTTCATTTTCTCTATATTTTAATTCTTTTAATTTTTGATATTTTTAAATTTCAAGACTAAGGAACTTGACTTGTTCACCGAAATAAGTTGTTGAATCTAATTCTATATCAAACTCTTGTTTGTGGTCATTGGTTGGAAATTTGTCACGAAGTTCCATGAAATTAGCTATAGCTTTGCCATTTTCAAATATTCCTCAAGTCAAAGGATCTTAATGGTCTCCAGAAATGAGTTTTGGATAGATAAGTACACGATTGAAGAAAAGATTAATGATAGGTGTAATGGTATAAATGTTTATCTCATTGAAGAAGCTGACAAAGTTAGTGAAAGAGTCTTTGAAGTCCTACCCCTTGACACATTTAACAATGTGAAAGGCTCCTACCATAATATTAGAGGTGTCATTGGTATCATAGGATTCTTCCACTAAAGGAATGTATCCTAAACCAAATAATTGATGGTTGACCTTGATAGTGATTGGTTCAAGAGGACCTTGCTCATGTAATCATGATCCCTATCCTTTGTAGCTCATATTATTACACATTTTGAGTGCCTTGGGATAGGTCTCTTTGAAAAAGCATGGTGAAAATTATTCACCTCTATATAACCAAGAGCTTATATCACTATCTATGAATTTAGCATCAAGAAAGCCACTTTTTGTGGACAAGCCTGAGTCATGGCTTTGGTAGGACTTATAGAAACGGAAGGTTAAGATTCTTGTGATTAAGCAACAAGTTTTTCTTCTACTAATTGTGCCTAGTTGAAGACATCATCTAATATTGTAAGGGTAGTGCACTTTAAGTCCCTAAATAAGTATTCCTATAATCCACTCTTGAAATTTAGAATGAGATAAGCAACTAGATCTTGCACTTGGAGTAATATCTTCAATCAATTAAAGTAGTAGGTGTAATCATGCACAAACATTTGATATCCTTATCATAGACAAAGGCACTTCATATGTAGATCTTGATCATAGTTGGAAGGATAGACTATGTTCTTTAAAGCTATGAAAATTTGATCCCATGTGTTGACATGATTCTAAGCACTTTGGCATTATGTGACCAAGACCCTAGCAAAACTAAAGAGCTTCAATTTTGGAAAGGAAACATTGCCATTATTGGGGACTTGGTTGTATTCAAACTACATCTCCATGTCAAGAATCCAAGTGTAGAGGCCATAATGTTCTTGGAATCCATCATAGATGTTGACCTCACATTTTGCTAGAGATTGATGCCCTTCAAGGTTAGGAAGCCTCTAAATCAAAATAGCATTGACCTTATAAATCAATATAGATACCACACCTGTGAGTTCAAATACTCTCTTAGGAAAATTAGTGGTCACGTCATTACAAGTTAGAACAAGAGGCAAACATTTTATACCTCCTAGAAATAAAATGAGAAAGAATATTTAGAACTAAAATTCTATAATCATTATAAATCGAAAGAGTAGGAATGTTGATTTGATGACAATTAACAAGGATGAAAGATAGCAAGCAAGCATGTGTAATATTCTTAGGATGGTGCATGCAATTGTGATGTTCTATGATGTTGCTATAATGAATGTTCATGTCTTTTATAGGTTTTTTCCCATGGTTTCAAATGCATAAAGAATGTTCTTAAATACAACATAGTATAGAAACTCACAAAAATATATTTTAGGTCAAACTATATAATGATTAATAGAAAAGAGGGCAATAATGTTCACTTTGAAATTTAAACTTTAAAAGTTTAAAGCACATAAAAGTAATCTAGATCTATCTCACATTTGCAAATTTGCATCAAAGTAACAAATAAAACATCTAAGAATCAAAACCAACTCTTGAAAATGAACAATAATAAAAATAAACAAAATTAAATAATAAAACACTTATAGAATTGTGTTTTTTTGTTTAATGTATCAAGAGGAATTGAGAGTTTAACCAACAACCTAGAGCTTAGCTCCTTATCAGGCAAGCCTCCCAATAACCTCTCAAGCAAGATGTAATGGACCCTCATCCACACCATAGAAAAATTAGAAATTGAGCCCACAATCTAAACTACCTAAAACAACAACTGAAAATCCATAAATGACAATAGAGTCAATGTGAACCCAAAAGAGCGTGGGTGTATGATTTTCACCATTACACAATAAAAGTTCAAATTAAACAAACACAATGTGAGAACACCCCCGCCATGTTGGAGAGGAGGTGGGTTGCATGTAAGACCTTGTACCAAACCCTTGACCAACCCTTAAACAAACACAATGTGGGAGCACCGCCGACTATTAAAGGGGGGAAACAAATCCTTGATCAGCTATAACGATAACTCCACCACAAAACTGTGTAGCAGAGGAGGTGGGCTGCATGTGAGACCTTGTACCGACTATTTTACCTGTAAACACCTGGAGCTACATGAACAATCAGTTGATGATCCAATAGTTTAATGCCTTATATCCTTTTCCTTGTCTGTTATCGCTTGTTGGTTTTAAATTTTGGATAAAAGACATTTGTTTAAAGATTCACATAGAAAGGAGGAATTCAGATTACGGGATGTAGAAATCAGAAAGGATAGGTTTTGGTGTACGTAAGGTGGACCCCTTACAATGCATTTTCGGCTGCTTGTGCTTTAATGATTCAAAACCAGTAGAAAGTGTAGACATGCAAAATTAACATTCTGCATTTGATTAGGTTCATTCGTTTAGATTTCACATTAGGACCATTCATCAATTAATCAGGTGCACTTTCATCCATTCATTCTAGGTAATTTCATCTCCTAGGATCATTTATTTAAAATCAAATAAACATTATTATCAACCTTTTAATAAATCAAACATCCATTTAAATCAAATCCTAAATCATATTTCATCATTTAATAATTCAAATAAATCAAATATCAAAGTCCTAAAAGTCAACTCACCTAATCATCATTAAACTAACATAATCATCATTTATTTAATCTAACCATGATTAAATACTAATCTCACCCACTTGCATTCTCTAGATATCTCCACTTGCACAAATAAATCAATTTTATTGATTTATTAAAAAAACCCTTATTTTCCCTCAACATGACAAATTGATTTGTCCCTCCAACATTGCATTTATTGCTGATTTCTTGTCCCCCTCTCAAAATTTATTGCAAAATTTGAATTCAAATTTTCCCTCTCATGGGAACTCTTCCTAAATCTTGCACAACCATTGGCCTATCATCACTTGAAAAGTGTCCTCTTCTCATTGGAGGATCTTTAGTCCCACATTCACCATCTTGGCCAATCTCTCATCAAGAAAATCTATAAAAGAAGGCCTTCATTCTCATCCATGATCTCCATAACTTTTATGCAAGGTTACTCTCTTAATTTGAGAACTCATCTTGCTCATCATTTCCATTGCATTTACATCATCTTGAGCTTTGATCAAGGATTGGGAAAGGGTCACTAGCACATGTGACACCAATCCACTATGGAATAGGTAATTGTTGTTGTTTTCATAATGTTTTTAGTTTCATTTGGTCATGTATTGCATTTGGAAACATCTACAAGGTATTTCATAGGAGTTATTTTGATAGATTTGTGAAGTACTAACCCATGTTTGAGATTTAAAAAGATGCTCACAGTTTGGCGCTAGAAGGAGGGCAGTTTGTTAGCACAACAGTTTGTTTTGTTAACACATATACGTTCGTTAACACAGTCTTGTTAACCTACAGTTTCGTTAACACACTATTCGTTAACGCAGTCTTGTTAACATACAGTTTGTTAACACAGTCCCGTTAACACGCAGTTTTGTTACCACGCAGTTCGTTAACACAGTCTCGTTAACACATAGTTTGTTAGCACAGTCTCATTAACACACCAGTTCTTGTTAACAAATGCGATGTTGCATTAAAACAAGATATTTGTTAACACAAGATATTCGTTAACACAGAATATTTGTTAACACAAATACGCTTGTTAATGCAGATAGTTTGTTAACACAGAAAATTGGTTAACGTAGGCAATGTATTAACGCAGATAGTTTGTTAACACAGAAAATTGGTTAACGCAGATAGTGTGTTAACACAGACAGTTGTTAACACAAACAGGATAGTTAACACATACAGTTTGTTAACGCATGGATCTTGTTAATGCATATAGGAATTAAATGATGTTGTTGCATTCACTAACACAGGGATTAGAATTTTTGAATACAAATGCAATTTTTTTTGGAGAAGCAATAAATGTGTTACTTTTGTTAAGATGCTAGTATATTAAGATTGACATGTCTTGTGTATACTTTTTACAATACATGCATAAATGTTATTTGTAATGTTTGTAGGAAAAAGGTTAAGGTTGACATTTGAATCAAGCGTTGGAAACGAGCGAGATTGGAGTTGAAGAAAAATTGTGCATTGGAGCTTGAAATTCACATAGCATTTTTAAATGCTTCTATTTCATGCTTTAATTTTTTGTTTTAAATCAACTCATCTCTTTTTGGTCTCTTAAAATGAACACTTCAATTTTTCGTTGCAAAGGGTTAAAAAGAACATTAGACACTTACTACCTTCAATTTGGGTTCTAAAAATTGAACAAAAACAACTCTTACACTTCATTTTGGTGTTTTAAAATGAATTCATCATTGCTTTGAGGCTAAAATGAACAAGTGTCTAAATTGTGTGATTTTGTCATTGCTACATTTTGAGTGTGTATCCTCTCCCCTTGCACTTCGTGCGATCTAGGGTGCAAGAGAAACACTCAAAATACATTTTATTGCTTTGGATCTAAATATCCAAAATCATTAGTCATTTTATTTTTAGAAGTTAATGTTTAAAATAAATGAATCAAATAAACTTGATCCTCATCTGATTTTTCTTCTTTTTTATTGTTTGTTTTTGTTTTATAGGAAAGCGAGGAAGGAAAACAAGGAAGGAAAATGAAGAAAAGAAAAAGTAGAGTGAGGAAGGAAAATGAGGAAGGAAAACGAAGAAAAGAAAAAGGTAAAGGTGAAATCGACATTGGAATCAAGCATTGGAGTTGAAGAATTGAGCATCAAACTTGAAACTCACAAAGCATTTTTTAATGCTTAAGGGCTTCCATTTCATGCTTTAATTTTCTTTTTTAAGCCAACTAGATCATTGTTTTTTTTTAAAGTTGGATTAAAATTGAACACTAGAAACTTACTAGACATTGTTTTTTGGGGATAAAATTGAACAAACAAACTTAACATTTGATTTTTGGTGCTTAAAATGAACTCATCATTGCTTTGAGGCTAAAACGAACATGTGTCTTATATGTTTTCTAATCTTTTTTGTAAAGTAATTTCACTTAAAAAGACGTGCACTTTTCTCACGCCTCACGGCGATCTTAAGAATCAAAAGTCTTTTTGATGACATTAAGTTGCATAAAAGATTGCCTCCACACTTTGATTTTGGTTTAAAACTGAACAAGATCTTGTGCGAGTGTGAGTTAGTTATATCGCGTGTGTTCTCCCTTTGTTTCTAAATGAAGGTCGATTGAACCACGGATGTGCTTGCTCGCTATTGTTTACCTTTAGAGGGGCCTGCCTAAGAGACACATCCGAAAGGAGAACTCGAAGGTGACTCCAACCGGTTTTTCATTCAGGCCGGTATATAAATGGATAAGACTAAATTGTCAAGTCCTCATGGTATGTAGGCCTTAGCCGTACAGTGTCTTTCAGAACGGGGTACTACCGTAAAACGTATAAGAGCCCCTAGTAGGATTGATTAAAGCCTTTAGTGGCTTGTTGGACGCTCACAAGGTGCCATGTCCCTGATGTTGAGTCATTAAGAACCTTGTTTGTAGTTGCCAACTAGTCCATCCAATGAGTTTATCAAAGTGGTGCATTGGAACTTAGATTCCAAGAAGTTACTTGCCATGTCTGATCTTGGTTGAAATATAGAGGTTAAGACTTCATTCTTAACATACCTTTATATTTTTTCCTTGGTTGCATGTAAAGTCATCTCTTCTACTGCGAAGGGCATTAGGAAAGCCCACCAAGAAAAACGTACCAATTGAGCTAGGATGTTACATTGCTTGTTTGAAAACACAGTGCATTTATCGAAAACATTGGAAAACGAGCATTCAACATCATCATCAAAATTTCAAACCCCTTAGTTAGAGAAAATACCTTTGACAAAGCCCAAGAACTATTGCTTACCCTTGGGATTATGTCCTTAGAGGTTTCTAAGTATTTGGGTTTACATCTTAATTTGCTCTTACAAAGGTCAACATTAGGCAACCCTTGTCCTGATTTCTTGGAACTTCCACATAGCACTTTGTGGGATGAAAAGAAGTTTTGAAATTGGACATTTAGTTTGAAACCTAATCAAGAAGTGTGTTTGTGGTAAAAAGAACTCATTAAGCAAAGATAACAAATTGGACCCCACACATGTGCTTGATATCTTTTGGTCATATGATTTTCATGCAAAAACATTGGTCTTTTGATTTTGAAATTACTCGTAGAGAAAAGTGTGTTCTTCAATACCTTGGCCTAGTAAAAAAAGTCTCTCTAAGTCTCTTAGGATCAAATCAAACACTTCATCCATCTCAAACACTTATCAAAATCCATCCCACCAAACAACTTTAGAGCTTTGAAAACATCATTATCTAGACTTGGGTACATCCCTAAATCATCATCAAAATCACCTTGTTTAGTTAGGAGTATGGGAATGCATCCTTTTCCATACCCCTAGTTAAATTAGCACATCTTTGAACAAATTCATCCTAAGATCACATCCAAAATCTTAGGGTTTACAAGTTCATCATCCAAATCAAACCAATCCAATCAAACCCTAAGTCTAGCATTGATCCAAAGTTCCTAAACGTTCAACACTCACATCATTTACACCTTTCATCCTCCATCTCATCATTGGTCCTAAGAACCTTAGAGGCCGCTTTTGTAACAAGGTCAAAACACAAGGAGAACATGGAATACAAACTTGATCCATACATCTTGAGTAATCCAAATCAATTGAATCTTCAAAGCCTTACAATTCTGATTGATTCTCAAAACTCACACTTATACAATCCATACATGGGACCATTACCTTCGACAAATGTCAATAGAACAACAAGTGTGAGTATGTCCAAATCAAATATTTTAACGCAATTCCCGATGGTAAATCCAAGCCAAAACCTACAAGTCTATCAATCGAACAATCAATGCATGAACCTTGAAACGAACAATGTCATCCCACTAAATCCCTACATGCCAAAGGAGAACATACCAAGTGCAAGTTTTCAAAACATGAATCCGGCAAACTTTGGGATGGATACATTTGCAAATCATACGAATATTCAAAACATGAACAATGGTCAATTTCAACCCATCATGCCAAATCTGAGTGTCATCACAAATCAAGATATTGTCCAAAATAAAACACAACTACACACTCCAAATCTGCTTAAACAAGGGCCAAATCAACTATATCAAGGGAGTCAAGATCAAAATCAAGAAAAAATTTGGCAAGATCAAATTGCGGCACTTTCCAAAATAGTTGAGACATTACGCCAAGAGACATCTCCACCGCCAACATCATTCATTGGTTTAGGGCTTCCCCCTTTACCTAGCACTAATCACTCCATCCAAATCAATCCACCTAACACCAATCAAACCATCATGTCAAATCCTTTGAATATACCATCGGCATCACACCAATGGATGGTATCTAATCAAACAACAACATTGACCCCAAATCAAAATACGGTCTCCCAAGGACCTATCAACTCGGTCATTCCAACCATAACTATCCCTTCAATCATTCCAACACCACTATCACGCCCATCACATCTCAAACCCCCACAATCACTCCAAGCATATCTCAACCACTTGTCATTACATCCAACATGATTCTGAATTTTCCACCACTACAACCAAAACCAAACGCAGCAAGACAATATGACATTGCTCTAAAAGCTCACCAGTCATACCAAAAGGCCATCCAACAATATCTAGCCACACAACAAGCAAGACAAGCTTGACAAGTGCAACAAGACTCTAAAGCTGCCCAAGCCTCTCAGGCTACTCAACAAACACAAGCACAAACACAAAAAATGACAATTGTTGAGAACAAGGATCAAAATCAATCCATCACTAAGCACCTTGAAGCTATGTTTACTTCATCCAATGATCAAATCGACATTTTTCAAGAGTCGCTTTTGAATCACAATTAAAATCCACCAACAATACTCAACAATGAGCCAATTCAAGAAATATCAACATCACTTGACTCTATGGTCGAAGACATTCACAATCTCTCCACCGCAATTGTCAAAAAGAATGATCAAAACCTCTCCATTGAGGAGCACATTGAGGATGTATCTACACAATCCAATGATCAACTCACCATACATCAAGAGCCACTTTTTAGTGATCTCTTTCAAGGAGTGTTAGGATTATTTGATCCAATTGACATAATGCACAATCAGTTCACTTATGATCATGTTGAAAATGTCTCTACATCGCCTTACGAGTTAGAGGACATATCTCAAGAATTTATTCCAAAGCATGATCAAAATATTTCACCAAAAGTCTAGCAATGGTCCTTTTCAAAACATGTTGATCCCCTTTGACCGCATGGTTACAGATACTGAAAGAACCCTGAACTTGACACTTGAGGATATTGAACCACTTACCATGTACAATGATGACATCCAAGAACCATTTATAAGCAATCCATCCTTTGGAACTGATCCATGTCAGGAACTTGATCTAAAGCATGTCGAAAGCAACTCTGAAATCATTCAAGATCAAGAATTTGTATCTTCAAGATACTACAATCATCTAATGGACACTCTCCTATCTATGCAAGATGATCATATCCATGTAGCACATACTCCTCCACCTACCCATGAGATGCTTTCTATGGATGGACACATAGATGATCTTCATCTAGAACAAGATTGTGTTACACAAAAAGAGCAAATTATTAACTCCTACAGTCAAATGGAGTTATCAACATCATGATCAGATATATCCCAAAATCAGATTGAGGAAATCATGAATAAAGATATCAAACATTATCCACTCAAGGAAGAAAATCAGACAAAATAAGTATAATCCAGAATTAGCAGAGCAGCAAATGGAAATAATGTCGTCTATAGTGATCATTGATCAGAGAATGCAAGAGCTCTTCGAACAAGCAGAATCAAAGCATGAAGTTGCTACTACCACCATACTGGGGGAAACTATGTCTCAAGCAAATGTCAACATAGGGAGTACGAAGAATCCTTATGGTGAAACTGATGTCAATACTACAACCAGTCACGCCATGAATCTTCATCCACCCATTACCCCATCCACAAGTTGGGACCAACGTCAAAAGAAATATTTGAATCAAAGTATGAAGAATGTTATCAAATCAAAAGAAACTGAGAAGCATAATGGACAAATAAAATACAAATGGATACCGAAGAATACAAGAAAGATCATCCCTATCAAACTCCATGAGTCAAAGAAACTATGGGGCAAATAAAAAAGGAAAAGTAGTTTCCATCAAAGATGTCCACAAAAGCAAAAGCAGGCTTTTCAAGCGACGTACAAAGTGTATCAAGCAGTTGGTCCTAATTCCATGTACACTTCTGTATCCACCCATCATTGCTCATCTTCCCAAGTTTGGAGAGTCAAAGATTCCAAGCTGTCAACCAATCCATCTCCTATCCCTAAACACACTCAATCCATGCCTCCACGCATGATATCCAATTCTCACATTGACCATGTATTGGCAACGACCCTTCATCATAAGGATTCAAAGGGCACTCTATCGCGATGTGCGTACAAAGACAAAGTTAATCCCAGTATTGACGAAGCAAATCAAGAAACCCAAAAGTTGCATTCAAGTGCATGTATCTTAGCAAAGCAGCTCCTTCAAGCAGGATATCAATGGCACATTATGACAGGGGAATCTACATCAGCAACACCTCATGATTCAGCATGAGCTTAAAATCTTTCAAAAAAATCAAAAAAATCAAAAAAAGGATTGAAAACAGTAAAGATAAAAATTGTCCTCTAGTGAAAACCACTACGGTGGCACTTTGGGCAATACCATGATGAAAACTTGGCAAACAGGCGTCATGTGTAGAATCAAGCATCTATGTGCGCCAGTTCAGTTGAAAGCATCTCATCCCATCCATAATAAATTGAGCATTCCATCCATCTTATCCATAATAAATCCATCCATCCATGAACCATTCATCTAATCCATTTTCATCCATCTACATCCATCATCCAAGTTATCTTGATCTTGATGAAAATTTTGGGGCACACTTTACGCTTGCTTATGGTAAACATCTTGACATGGGTCATTTTCATTGAGCTTATCCTATGCAGCATTATCTGAGACATGAAGCATTATCCAATGATCTTTCGTTATCTGAACACCTTATCTTATCGCAAGATAATCCTTGGTATCCTTTGCGTGCTTACCATATCCATCCATCCATAAACCTATCCAAGCATCCACACATCGCATTCTGTACATTGCTAGACACTGGGGGAAAATATTTACATCTTGCTTCGAGAATAAATCTTGGTCTATATCCTCCAACTTATGTGGTGATCAGAACATTGGAAAACGTGAAGCCAAATTGGTCAAAACATTTGCGATCCAAAATCCGAGTCACTAGCCCATGGCATATTTTGACAAGAAGACATTCCCTATTAGTCTTCATCTTTCATCAAATATCAATCCAAACAATCACTATCAGTTGCATCTAACACACCCTTCAAACGTCAGATCAAACCATTTGAACAAATTTTGTTCCAAATCAAGCTTCATCAAACATGATCAATCAAATCCAATCAGATCATCATCATCAATCCATCATCATCTTGGGATATCCTTCCCAATCATTATGTTGCTTAACACTATCCTCACATTGTTGTGCATCCTCAACAATGTTATCATCATCAATCCTAATCAATCAATCCTTCCATTGTTGTGTATCCTCAACAATGATATCATCATCATCAATTCATCGATTCGTTCATTCAACCTTAGCTTGGTTTTCAACAAAAATCCCAAACGGAGAACTGATATCATCACACATGTCGATACCAAATCATCAAAATCATGCGAAAAAATCCAAAAACATCCAAAACATCGAAAAATAAAAAAACATCAAAAAATCCAAAAACATCAGAAAATCAAAAAATCCAAAAACATTAGAAAATCAAAAAATCCAAAAACATCAAAACATCAAAATCCAAAAACATTCAAAACATATCAAAATCCAAAAACAAGTCAAAAGTCATTCAAAAAGCCAAAATAGAGATTAGTCTTGTCGAACTCGTAGATCTCTCGAGCTTGAACATAGGCAAGGTTGATCTTTGATCATCCCGAGACATTTAGGTCCAGTCCTATAGGAGTAAGTCATAATAAAGTGACATTTCATCATGTATATCTTCATCTGTAAATCGGTCAAGTCGTCAGTCGAACTACGTGGTCTCTGCGTGTATAACGTAGGCAAGGCTCATCTGTGATCAGCCCCCGAGGCCCCTAGGATAGGTCTTTAGGTTAGTCTCTCGATCAAAATCTCAGAAAATCCCAAAAACATTGGAAAACGAAAATCAAAACATTTGAAAATCTTGAAAAAATACCAAAAATAGCCTCAAAACATTGCAAAACTCCAAAAACATCCAAATATTTGAAAAATCCATCCCTCATCACAAGCTTGCACCGCAATAAACACCATTCATAATAAAGCGGTCGTCATCCTCAACCTTTGGTGAAAATAGTTAGAAACAATTCTAGCGGGTTAAAGTAAAAACTCAAAAGCGTCAAGTCTCAAGTCTAAGTTAGTACGTAAACAAGTTGGTCAAGTCTTTGTGTCGATAGTCCATCATCCAAAAAATCCCATATCAATCATCGATAACATCATGTCCTAGGATGAATCCTTCCTACAAGGGGCATTATTTATTAGAAAGAACACTTTGGATAAACGAAATGACGTGCCGCCATCCACTAACATGTCCTAGGATGTATCCTTCCTACAATGGGCATTATCTTTTGGCAATCAGTTTCGGTTCTTATCCTTAAAAACACATTCCCTTTTGGTTAGCGGTATTGAAGAACATCAACTTGTTTGTGTGCTTTATCTTTTTCTTTTGACTTATCTTATTGCGCTAAGTCTAAGGACCTCTCAATGATATCCGAATGAAGGATTTAGAGAGATAGGAATGGGGCAACGATCATTATTCTTTTGTCTGCTGTGCTTGTTGGACGTTCCTGTAAAATAACTTGGTGAATACTTTCTTTGTTAGATATGTATAGAGGATGTTTTGGATGCCTTGTTGACTATTGCATTGATTTGTTATAGCTCTCCATGTTTTGGTCTGAGATATTTGAAACTTCTAAAGTGCATCCTACCAAGGTTTATGTATGTCAGGTGTGAATAGGAATACTCCTATCTATTTGTCAAGTCAAAGTCCATCACACTAAGTACAACACCATCCTGGTCCTTCATACCTTGATGCATCGTACTTAGGTGTGTTATAAAACATAAAGTAAGTGACCGTTTGAAAATCCCAATCCTTGATAAGCAAATCATCCATCTATCATGATCATTTCTCATCATCATTTCTCATCGTCATCTCTCATCATCATCTCTCATAATGTTTGCTTGTTGGATCCTCTTGTCATCATCTAATTTCTTCATTTTCTGCACTAACATCACAGCATGAATAGTTAATCATCGTCACCAATTCATCCATCATGCATCCATTTTGCATTCATATCATCATCATAATATAGATCTGTTAGTCTAAGCATCTCATAAATCATCCATTGCATAATTACAACATATCACATCATCAATCTCATCCATCTCATATCATAGCATCATTTAAATTGTTTAGGATAATATAGATTTGTTATTCTAAGCATCTTAAAATCATCTCATTTGCATCGTCGTCCATAACCACCCATTTTGAACCTCTTTATCGCGAGATCGACCCTCAAATTGAATCTTTTCACTCAATCTCTCGAGGGGGCAATGTACCTGTGTACCTCTTTCTGCTGGGGCATCTAAAAAATCAGAAATTTATTTATTTATTTCGATTGCGAAAAGTTTATTCTTTGAACCAATGCAACAAGTACATTGCTTCAAAGAGGGGCAAAATGTAGACATGCAAAATTAACATTCTGCATTTGATTAGGTTCATTCGTTTAGATTCACATTAGGACCATTCATCAATTAATCAGGTGCACTTTCATCCATTCATTCTAGGTAATTTCATCTCCTAGGATCATTTATTTAAAATCAAATAAACATTATTATCAACCTTTTAATAAATCAAACATCCATTTAAATCAAATCCTAAATCATATTCCATCATTTTCTAATTCAAATAAATCAAATATCAAAGTCCTAAAAGTCAACTCACCTAATCATCATTAAACTAACATAATCATCATTTATTTAATCTAACCATGATTAAATACTAATCTCACCCACTCGCATTCTCTAGATATCTCCACTTGCACAAATAAATCAATTTTATTGATTTATTAAAAAAACCCTCATTTTCCCTCAACATGACAAGTTGATTTGTCCCTCCAACATTGCATTTATTGCTATTTTTCTTGTCCCCCTCTCAAAATTTATTGCAAAATTTGAATTTAAAATTTCCCTCTCATGGGCACTCTTCCCAAATCTTGCACAACCATTGGCCTATCATCACTTGAAAAGTGTCCTCTTCTCATTGGAGGATCTTTAGTCCCATATTCACCATCTTGGCCAATCTCTCATCAAGAAAATCTATAAAAGAAGGCCTTCATTCTCATCCATGATCTCCACAACTTTTATGCAAGGTTACTCTCTTAATTTGAGAACTCATCTTGCTCATCATTTCCATTGCATTTACATCATCTTGAGCTTTGATCAAGGATTGGGAAAGGGTCACTAGCACATGTGACACCAATCCACTATGGAATAGGTAATTGTTGTTGTTTTCATAATGTTTTTTGTTTCATTTGGTCATGTATTGCATTTGGAAACATCTACAAGGTATTTCATAGGAGTTATTTTGATAGATTTGTGAAGTACTAACCCATGTTTGAGATGTTAGTATTTGCAAATTTAAAAAGATGCTCACAGAAAGAATCAGGTTTGGTTAATCAAAACTTTATGTGAGTGCCACCTTTCTCTTTCATTAATAAATAGCTTTGAATTCCAGTTATGCAATCTCTATTCGCTCACTTTAAAAGTGACTGATCTTCCAATTAGGATCTCACAAAGTCATTACTCCATTCTTAATTTCAAAACTTCCTAAGCCACTCGCTAGTCTTTCTGTACTTTTCAAGTTGATTATCAATGCCAGGTGTAATGGAATTCCCTCAACGATTGCTTTCGGTAACATTGGCTTTGGTGGTAATAATAGCAGGAGTTGCAGAGTACATGGCAGTGTGGCTACCCAATCTTCAGGGTGTGCAACATTGTCTCCTTGTGTGGGCTATATCACAAGTAATATGTCCAACCCAACTCCATAACAGGGTTGTTGCACTGCCTTATCTTCTGTAGTGCAGACCAACGCAATGTGCTTGTGTCAACTATTCACCACCACCAATCTGCTAGGCATTCCCATTAACCAAACAAGGGCTCTAGCTCTACCATGTGCTTGCAAAATCACTACTCCACCTCTTAGTCAATGCAATGGTAAATAAACATCAATGTTTCCTGGAAGTAATTAGTCTATTCAGTTTTAAAGAACAAGTAATAATTGGTATACTTCTTGTTGTTGTTTGTCAATAGTTGCAGGAGCTCCAACTGCTTCTCCATCTACGAGTATGTTTACATTTCTTTTTGACTTGGTTTAAATGTCAAGTACATCTGTAGTTAAAGGGTAATTTTACATATAGAGGAAGTTGTGTTATTACTTTTTTCAACCGATATTAATATAAATTTATTGACAAAAGAGTATTTAACATAATTTAATGGCTGCCCTTGCAGGTTCAAGTGTGCCACCGGCAACAAAAACCTCTCCCTCCTCTTCCCCTGCAACTCCAAATAAAATGTCTCCCTCATCTAACTCACCATCTTTAACTCCTCCCACAACTTTTGTTGGAGTTATTTCACCAACAACCAGCGAGAAGCCAACATCTAAAGCAAGAGCCCTTTTCAAACCATCTACAATTATCAGTTCTTTAGTAGTAGCAATGGTAGTTATTAGTATTTGTTCAACATCTTTCTTCTATATATGTGTTGGATATTCTAACATGGACCTGACTATATTGTGGAGTGCATAGAAGTCTCTCATCGACTTCCTCCTATTTGAGGAGTCCTCTATTAGAATTGTATTCTTTCTGAGTTTTATGTGTTGTGTGTGCACAGTACTATGTTAGTGATGTTTTGTAGCCATTCTTTCATCCTTCAAATAAATAAGCATATTTACATCCACTGTAAATGGCCAGACCATTAGACTTATTGGATGATATTTTGTATGATGTAGCATATTTTATATTAATACACATAAGAAATATTTTAGAAATATGTATGTAAATGATCAATGCCTCATGAAACTGGGTGATCCCACAATAGTGGTTTACAATTTTTGGCTAAACTGGACACTGAAATTATTTTTTTAAACTAAATCTTCACATTCGGGCACCTATAGTGGCTAAACCGTGAATAATTTGAAGATAATGCAAACTAGAGTCTCATCACATTTTCTCTAAAAATTCTAAAAATATTTTTTTCAAAATTTTTGGAATCGATTCCACTTCTTTTTCCATCTCCCACTGGTTATTTTCAAAAACAACATTTTTAAAAAGTGACACACACCATTATAACTTTTTCCATGAAGGATAAAATTCTAATTCTTTGAATTTAGATTCGTAACTCGATATTTAGTGCTTCCACTTGGTTAGATAGTTTTTATTGAATATTTTTTCTTTAATCAAGTTTCAAAATTCAAACCAATTACAATTCAGACATAGTGCTGACCATTATAACATAACTGTTTTTGTATATATCAAAATTCAAATTTTTTTTCTATTAGATCAAGGACTTCAATATCTGGTGCACTCATATTTTTCAATTTTTTTTTTGATAATCTGCTATTTTTCCACATGCAGAACACAAACCTTCATTTTTTCGATGAAAAACCTATGTTTAATAAAACAAAAAAAAAATACATAATAAAACCAAAACATATTAAAATTATATTCGTTGGATAGCTCATTCTAAGGACTACCTGATTCCAATTGGGTTTGTGAATATTCCTCCATTTTCATCTTTAAACCAAGCTCCAAAGTGCCAAAATTCACGTTTTTTCTGTCTCAGGGGGGATGAGGAATAAAGGGGGTTCGAATGAACCCATAGGGGTTCGAGCGAACCTCTAGGGGTTTCTAGGGGTTCATTCGAACCCCCTTCTATAAGGGGTTTTGATGGATTTTTTGGCTGGAGAGTATTAAGAGGGTTCGACCGAACCCCTAATTGGTTTGGTCGAACCAATAGGTTTGTACGAACCCCTAAAATGAAGTTTTTTGCCATGCATTCATTTTTTGTGAGTTTTCCTTCCTCATTTCAATTGTAAACCACTATTGTGGCTTCACCCAACTACACACAAGATTTGGTTTCTTCTACTTTTGTTTATTATTAAGAGAAACCCTGATATGGCCACCGACATTTTTCCAACCCAAAGCTTCTTGTATTAGATTTAATGATTAATTAATTAATCAATTATTGCAGTAATTTATGTTGGGATATGGTGTTGTACACCATTGCATAATTTTTTTTACTATATTATTGTAATTAAATAATTATTTAGTTGTGATGCACCTTGGCGGTGTGAATAATCACACTAGGTAATTATTTGGGGTCCACTTGATGTTGTATCGTAACATTGTATTATTATTTATGTGGGAGACATGTGATAATATTTTAATATTGAAGAAATATTAAATAATATGATGTATTAGTACCCAATATTAAATAAGGGGTTAGTGGTTTTGTATTCACATGGTTTTTTGGTACATGGTTTTATCTTACCACTAGTTGTATTTGTGTGAGCTTGTGTCTATAAAAGCAAACACACGTGTAGTGGTTTAGAGGGGCTGAGCGGGTTGGCTATTATTATTGAGTCTCTTTGAAGAGTGCATTTGTGAAGCATGGCATGGGATGTGTGGATTCATGCTTGGACACATGACAATGCATTGGAGGGCTTGATGCTTCAAAGGTATTCATTGTAACTCTTGTATTTGCTTATGATTGATTAATATGATGGAGTATGGATGCTTTTGAAGGATGGGTTTTTCCCTTTTGAGGTTTTTCCCAGGGTATAACTTGTGTTATCTTGTGGCTTGTCTATTTAATCTATGCATTTGGAAAATTTGTATGCATGTTAATCTCTTATGGGTTATGTAGGAAATGGTTTAAGATTCTGGGTTTGAATGCAATATTTCCTACAAGTGGTATTAGAGCTTTCATGGTTGAAGAATTTTTGTTATAACCCTAGTTTGAGAGTTTTTGCAAAGTTGAAGCCATGGACATGCATATAGGGTTTGAGGCATTACAAGGTATGTAACACATATTGTAGGTGTTTTTATGCAGATTTGGGCTTTTGGGTTGTCAAGATTTGTTGGGTTTATTGCAAATTTGAAATTTTTCAATGTTGGGTGAAAAATGGTTTCTTGGTTTGAGTTTGCATGTGAGGGTTTTGTGGGAGTAATTTTACAAATGACCTCCTGGAACAAAATGGATCTCATGGTTGTATTCAGGTTAGCTGAGAGACAAATTTTGACATAAAATTCAACCTATTTTGAAAAAGTTGAAAGAAAAAAAGTTTATTTTTTAACAAAAAGGCCCATTTTGCATGTATAGAAAATAAAATATTTAAAATCCCATGCTTAAAATATTCGAAGAAAATATTCGCTATCGGGGGTTTGTTGAAAATTCATTTTTAAATCCTGCAAAAGAGAGTAAAAATCATGTTAGAAAACCGCATTAAAAGAAATTAAAAAAAGGCAAAAAACAATTTATTGGGGGAACGCGGTCCGTAGACCCGTACCCACCCTGTGCAGCCCCGTACCAGTGACTATCATCTGTTATATCATGTCGGCTCTTTGTTTTCAAAGTTTTAAAAAGCTTTGATTTATAAAACATGAGATGGTCGTATACTTTTAAAAGAAAAATCTTGTTTATCTAAAGTTTAAACTAAACCATTCCATAAAAATCAAACCATCCCAAATTTAATTAAAGGTTTTTAAAATTTAAAATATTAAAAAGAAGATAAAAAAATTTCCACCCCTTTTATAATATTTGCAAAAATTAAAATGGGTTTTATTTTGGAGTGGGGGCTCACCAGATTGATGGATATATGGTTAGATTGGACATTTTTTCAAACTTGCATAACTTTCACCCATGATGTCGGATTTTCAACTTCTTATAGTTGTTGGAAAGCTGGTTCTAAGAACTACACAGTGGTATAGGTTTGATTTTCTGATTTTGTCATTTTGACATGTTTTTGGATCCTGGAAGTCAGATGTTCTCGTTTGCAAGGTTTTGGTCATAATTTTTGCATACAAAATCGAAATTTCAATTTCGAAGAGGTGTTGGAGAGAATTTGCAGTGTACTACACAGTTGTTCAGATTGCTTATTAGTTTGAGGAACACGTTGATCTTGGTACTTGTTTGATCACTTGTAGGAGCTTGAGATTCGGGGTGTGATCATGTGAGCATCCAAATGAGTCAAGAGGTGAATGTTGAGGGAGTACATGTTTTTATATGCTATTTATGATGCTATAGTTGATTATCAAATTGGTGCTTTATTGTGTAGGTTTACAGGTGATTTTCAAAGTTGAGACTTTGATGGTGATAGGTACATAGGTTGTCTTTGGTTTTGAGGACATGGTTTGACATGGTTTGAGACTTGGAGTCTCGTATGGGTGATAGTTGAGTGCAAGTACAGTGATGGCTATGGTTATGGTGTCATGGAAATGCAAGTACATTTGATGCATTGGCATGACATGATCATGTATGTGGTGTTTGGTGGTGATATGGTTTGATGTTAGGAGATTGGTATTATTTTTTTTATGCTTATTTGGTTCCTTAATAATGATTACTCTTTTGTGGACATGGTTAGAAAATCATATATGTGGTTGATTTGGCATTTGAGTCTTGATGTCTACATGGTTATTATCTTTGATATCTCAGTTTGCAGTTACTAATGCGATGAAAAGTTTGCATGTTCCAGTGGTTCGAATCTATGATTTATGCAACTTGTAGGTGTGTATAGCCTATTGGGTTGTAGTAGGATAACTCAGATGTGGACTACCTATATCCACCAGGTTTGATTCATTGTTGTTGTAGATTTCATTAGTTGGCCTTGTCTGTGGTCATTTGTGCATTGGAATGTTGTTTTGGGATTGAGAGGATGGATGTTTTGAGTACTTGATTATTTCGTTCATGGGACTTGTAGCATGTGGTTTCATCACGATGTCATGATAGTTTGTTACATTCATTGGTTATACACTTTTAGTGGGAGCTTTTCATAGTGATGACTTGGCAGTGTTGGATTGGTTTGTGATGTTTTGATGGAAGTTGTATTTATCTTCTTGGCTTGGAGATCTTCGCTTACTCAAGTATGTTACTGACATTGCAGTTGAGTTTGTGTAGACCTAGATTATCTTCATGGAGAGGATGGTTGTCATGATGTCATGTGTAGCTTGTATCATGGTTCAGTGAGAGTTGTTGGTAGTGACATGGATGCATCATTGAGTATCTTCATGTGATTGGATATATGTTTTCTTGGTTTAGAGTGTTTTCTATTATGTCATGGTTTACTCTTGATCAACCAGTTTAGAGTTTGGCATGGTACTTGTTCTCTTGAGACCAGGATGTATGTATATTATTTTGCATGTGATCTCCTATGAGGAGATGGTTAGATCATGTTGTCATGATAGGTTCCTAATTCTATGATTAGATTTTTGACATTGATCATGTGTGATTCTCTTTGTATTGAGTACATTGATCATTTTCTTGATTACTTCATGATGGTGCTATGTTGCATTTGAAGTTTGGCATGGATTGATCAATTATAGGTGCTTGTGAATACTTAGAGATGTAGGTGATGGCTGGAGTTCTCTTGTGATTAGAGACATTTGCTTGAGACGATTACTCTTGGGAGGTTTCAACAGGAAGAATGAGGAGCCTTCACTTGGATATGGATGTGATTTCATGATGGACTGATAAAGGAGATTGCTCTTGGAGTGAGTCATGATGGCTTGGTTATCTTGGAGGAGTATTCTCATTCCCCACTCTTGGTCTACTCGACATCTTATGATTTGAGAGGATATGGTTTATGGATTGAATTTTAGTTATGGGGATGGTCATATATGAGTTTTATCTTCTTGATTAGAGGCTTACATCCATGTTGGCATTGTTACATTGATTCATATGTTGTACTTGATCTATGACATTGGGTGTTATGGATGTTGTTGAGGATTTTCATTTGGGGTTGTTAGGAGATCATACTTGACACAACAGTTAACTTTTTGAGGTGTTGGTAGAAGGACATTATGGTTTACAAGTTTCTCTTCTTCATGGTTCCTTCCTAGATGTTCATGATTGGGGAGGATGGTGGCAACCTATTGTGACAGATTATGCAGCTCCTTGGGTTGTATGTGTGGATCATTGATATTGTTATTGGTACTTCATGCTTTGATTTGCTTATCACACCTTGATGTATAATGTGGATTGGTAGACTTGATATGCTTTGACATTACCTATGCAGTGGGAGTTCCTAGATATGTATGTACTTCATTGATAGGTTTGATACAGGGAGCCTGATTGTAGTTTATAGGTTGCATATGTTCTTGGCATGAATTTACTGATGTATTGATACCTTGGAGGTATGGATGGTTGGATATATTAGCATGTGTTGTGGATGCTATTTCCAATCATGTGGGTTTTTTTCTTCATGACAACAGCTTGGTAGAGCCTTTGTTATCATTTGGACTTGATGCTTGTGCTCATGGATTGGTGCATCTTCACCTTGGCATGTTCCTTTTCTTCCATAGGTGGCATGTTGGAGGATGAGAGGAGTTCTTGCTTGAGATGGTGGTCACTTTTTTCTTATTGTAGGTATCTTGATGGAGTACGAGAGCATGTTACAAATTCATGTGGTTTCATGGATGGCTATGATGATGTATATCATGCATTGATCCCTTATGCAATGTATACAACAAGTGGGAGAATGTTGGGATATGGTGTTGTGCACCATTACATAAATTGTTTTTATTATATTATTGTAATTAAATAATTATTTAGTTGTGATGCACCTTGGTGGTGTGGATAATTACACTAGGTAATTATTTGGGGTCCACTTGATGTTGTATTGTAAGGGTGAAGCCACAATAGTGGTTTGATTGAAGTGAGGGAAACTTCAGAAAAAATGAATGCATGGAAAAAATTGATTTTAGGGGTTTGTGTATGAACCTATTGGTTTTAGAAATTATTGGGGTTCGTATGAACCCTATTGGTTCGATCAAACTCATTAGGGGTTTTGCTAGAACCTAGGTTGAATTGAACCCTCCTAATACTTTCTGCCAAAAGTATCCCCTCATAGAAGGGGGTTCGAATGAACCCAGTTCAAGTGAACCCTAGGGGTTCGCTCAACCCCCTTTATTCCTCATCCCCCTCCCGAGACACAAAAAAACCTAGATTTTGGCACTTCGAAGCTCGGGTTGAGGATGAAAATGGATGAATCTTCACAAACCCAACTTGAATCGGTAGTCCTCAAAATGAGCTATCCACAGATATAATTTTAATATGTTTTAGTTTTATTATGTATTTTTTTTTAGTTCTATTAAACATAGGGGTTTCATCGAAAATGAAGAGTCTCTATTCTGCACATGTGGAAAAATAGCAGATTATCAAAACAAAAATTGAAAAATATGAGTACACCAGATATTGAAGTCCTTGATCAACAAAAAAATAAAATTGAATTTTGATATACACAAAAAATTATACGTTATACAATGCGCTATGTCTAAATTGTAATTGGTTTGACTTAGAAAATTGATTAAAGAAAAATATTCAATAAAAATTGTCTAACCAAGTGGAAGCACTAGATATCGAGTTACAAATCTAAATTGAAGAATTAGAATTTATCCTTCATGGAAAAAGTTATGTTGTATATGGTGCGTCACTTTTTAAAAATGGTTTTTGAAAAAAAAAAAACAGTTTTCATGGGAGATGGAAAGAAGTGCAATCTGATTCCAAAAAAATTGAAAAAAATATTTTTAGAATCTACAGACAAAATGTGATGAGACTCTAGTTTTCATCATCTTCAAATTCTTCATGGTTTAGCCGCTATAGGTGCTAGAATGTGAAGATTTAGTTTAAAAAAATAATTTCAGTGTCCAGTTTGGCCAAAAATTGTAAACCACTATTGTGGGATCACCCGTAACATTGTATTATTATTTATGTGGGAAACATGTGATAATAATTTAATATTGGGGAAATATTAAATAATGTGATGTCTTAGTACCCAATATTAAATAAGGGGTTAGTGGTTTTGTATTCACATGGTTTTGTGGTACATGGTTTTATCTTACCACTAGTTGTATTTGTGTGAGCTTGTGTCTATAAAAACAAACACATGTGTAGTGGTTTAAGGGGGTTGAGCGGGTTGGCTGTCATTATTGAGTTTTCTTGAAGAGTGCATTTGTGAAGCATGGCATGGGATGTGTGGATTCATGCTTGGACACATGAGAGTGCATTGGAGGGCTTGATGCTTCAAAGGTATTCATTGTAACTCTTGTATTTTCTTATGGCTGATTAATATGATAGAGTATGGATGCTTTTGGAGGTTGGGTTTTTCCCTCTTGAGGGTTTTCCTAGGGTATATTTTGTGTTATCTTGTGGTTTGTCTATTTGATATATGCATTTGGAAAACTTGTATGCATGTTAATCTCTCATGGGTTATGTAGGAAATGGTTTAAGATTCTGGGTTTGAATGCAATATTTCCTAATAATTTATTGTTGTCTTTTGTTATGCTTTGTTTCTCTATCAATTTATGTTATGCTCTGTTTATCAATCAAGTTTTGTGTTGCTCTGTTATGCCCTGTTTTGTACTCTAAATAAACCAAAATTTTGTATCAAAGTTGGAAACTTGATTTGGCTAGCAGCCATATGGTTTGTTTGGCAGGAGACAGAGATTGTATAGTGCTAACAAAAGGTTTTTTGCAGGTTTATGGCTTTTCTACCAGCATATACTAGAATTTAGCTACTGAAAATCAAAACTTGAGAAGAGCAGAATACTTTGTTTTAAAGCATTGTGTTGTCAACATAAGGAAAAAGCTATGAGCTTGTTTGAACATCAGCTAAGCGAATTCAGGCACTAAAAAGAGAGTTAATATTCTCTTTGTGTAAACAATGAAATTGGAAAATAGGAAATCAAAGACTTAAAAGACAAAATAAAATCAAATCTTAATCCTATTCTAACAACCTCGCTACAAACCAAGTAAATAGATGTTGACTTGTCTTTAGAATGTGGGTGCGGCTTAGCAATATAGCACTTAATTGACAAAGTATTTTGACAAAATGGATTTGCATTCAGATTGAAAATATATGAAAATGTTGAAGGAATAACTATATTTATAGACTCGGGAAAAATAAATTGGGAGATGAAGATGAGAATGAATACTTGAGTTAACTTAACAGGCTGAGTCAAGGATTTAGAGATAGGGCTCCTTCATCGGAATATTGTGATTTTCCATGGTTATTAGTTCCTAAGCTAGCCAATGGACTCCCATCAAAAGATTGTGACTCTCCATGGGCATTGTCCTTACTCTATTCCCCACATGGTAAAACCACACTTGTTGATTCATATAGTGAAAACCCACTCCTTAGTACTTGTATTTCATGGGTTGAGGACGAACCCTAACATGCCATGAGTGTTTGGAATTAGTATGTTTTGGGTTATCTAACACTTAGATAATGAAAGTAGTTTTCAACATTTGCATAGAATATTTAACATCAGGGAATATAAAAACACATATATATTCAAGACTAGAAATAATATGATGGTGATGAAATTAGCACCATGGCAACATGGTATAGATGACAAGTTTAGGAGTGATGATGATAGAGATTTGTGATAGTGAATGGTTTTTTTTTTATGGAATTAGATTAGCTTACACATGGGATACTTCATATATATGATTTATGGATAGATTGTTTAGCATGTCTCTGGTTGTGTGGGATAATGCTCAACATATCCCAAGTTGTGTAGGACCATGCTTGTTAACAAAATAATACTACTATACTTTTAGGTGGTTTAAGACCATCATGATATTGCATACTAAGACCACCATGATATTGCATACTACTATTCCCCTCCTCCCCTTGGGTGGCATTGGTGAAGCCACATAGTGTAAAAAAATATGTAAAATTTTGTGAGTTGTGAATTGTTATTCATCTATTGATGATTTAATTTTCTTGAATATTGCATCAACAATGTGAATTTTTAAAATTCTTGGGCTATTTAGTCATTTGAGTCTTGCAATAGTCCTCTTTTCCTCAAGGACTTGTTTAGTTATAATTTTGGTTAAGTTGAAATATTGCTATGTTGTTATTTCAATTTTCACTTACAATTTTTTTATGAGATTTTGATGGGGACTTTGTTTTAATTATATTTTTACTATATTGGTTTGAAGCATTCTTAGTGTTTGCAAATTTTTGGCATATGTGGTGTGATGTGACTTGTGTAAACTTCCATATCCAAGAGGGCTCTCAGGTAAGTTGTATAGGGGAGTAGATTGCCTGAGGAATTTCATTGTGAGGATAGGGGCTGCAAATGAGACTAGTATGGGATGGTCATAATCCATTCCCCCTAAGTGCTATGTGAGTGGATATATTTCTACCTTCATTTTGGACGTTAAAACCCTTACACAAACAAGAGAAAGGAACTAAGAAATGTATAGAGGGGTCTTTAAAAAGGGCCTCAAGACTATCTTCCCTAATGATTATGCAACTTTATGGTATCTAACCCTCCTGGATATATGGATATATGGTTTATGGCTACTTAGGGATGGCATAATTTTTTTTTTTGAAAGCTATATGAAGATACAAGACCTACAGTGTTGTAATTTTGAGGGTATTTAGTTGTATATGGCACCGTCCTCGTAAATCCCTAACATGTCCCTTTTTCCAAAAATAGCACTTACTAAAAATAATAAGTTCCCACTATAAAAAAAAATAGTAAGTCGTGAGTAACAAAACACATTGGGAAAATTTATTTATTTAATTTATATTGTCCAGCATGACATAGCAATTTTAGCAACCCAATTTGACGAGTTACATATAAAATCAAAAATATCTTCATTCAGTCTCACTCATGCTTGAAAAGATATTTTGAAGAGCACTAGTGTTCTTCTTTCTTCTATGGACAAAAACCCATTGGAGGTTGCAACCAATGGACAAAAACCCATTATTTTTTGGATTAGATGGGGAAAACCCTTTGGTTCTTAGAGGCATTCTCACACAACATTTGTGTTGAATTTTTATAATCTATGTTTGTGTGTGTGTTGAATTATAGTGCTACCTTTTCGGTGGAATAATAGCCATTATTTAGATGGTTAAAACATTTTCAACTAGACAATCATTAAAGTAATAGTTAATGCTAAAATAATCCTAGAAGAACATATAATGTTATTAGGGTGAAAACTAGGTACGAACCAAGCTATAGTAGAATACATCAAATCCCTAAGTCACACAAATAATTTGTAAATCCTAGTGGCCCGAAGGGAATATAAGGTTCTTACACTAACCTACTCAAAAAGGCATTCCCTTGGGCACGTAAAACTATACACAATACTTGATATTTAACATAAATCACATGGATAGTATAGAAATCCTTAAGCCTTTGTGAATTAATAGTTAAACTTGAAGGATATTAATATAAGATTATAAGGTTGGTGTTGTCTCAAGATGAGATGTAATTCTTTACATAAATAACTATTGTCATTCAATATAGAAGTCCTTAAGAGTTGTCAAGAGAGAATTTCACTTAATTGTTATCAAATTTATTAGCTCTCACTCAAGAGACATTGTTAAACATATTTTAAAATATATATGCAACATTAAGGTAGTTTAGAATTAAATATTGTTTAAGATAATTTTTCTAGACAATTTAGTCATAGAAGATAAAGGTGTAAACTATATTTATTTCTTTTTCTTTATTATTTTTTTGCATTTCTATTTATGACATGATATAAGGTGTAATGATGACATTAAGGTCTCCTAAAATTAATAAATCAAAATGTGTTGTGAAGATGTGTAATTATGAAGTTAGAATTGTGGAAGGTGATTTTTATGAAGTAAATAATTGAGTAGCCTAGATTAACCCTCTCAATTGGATGAAAATTGAGCTCGGTGAAGCGTTAAGGTTCACATAGGAGGAACTAGACCAAATCTCGCAAAACAACCTTGCCCTCAACCAGGTGCATATAAAAGAATATGGGCCCTATACTAAGTGTAGAGGACATTTAAAACAATATAGGCCCTATACCAAGTGCATATAAGAGAATCCAAGTGCAAAGGACACAACGATCTTGGCATCCATCATAGCTGTTAACCTCACATTTGGCTAGAGATTGATGCCCTTCAAGGGTAGGAAACCTCCAAATCAAAATGGCGTTGACCTTATTAGTCAATGCAGATACCGCACCCACGAGTTCAAATACTCTCTTAAGAAAATTGGCCATGTTATTAAAAATTAGAACAAGTGGCAAACATTTTATGCCTCCCACAATAAAATGAGAAAGAATATTAAAAACTAAAATTAGGTAAATCATATAAATTGAAAGAGTAGAAATGTTGATTCAATCACAATTAACAAGGATCAAGAATATCAAGCAAGCATGTGTTGTTCTTAGGATAATGGTGCATGTAATTAGGATGTTCTATGATGTTGCTATAATGAATGTCCATGCCTTTTATAGGATTTATTTCATGATTTCAAATGCATAAGGAATGCTCTTAAATACAACATAGCATACAAGCTCACAAAAATATATTTTAAGTTGATTCATAATGATTAATAGGAAAAATGACAATGTTCATTTTGAAATTTAAATTTTAAAAGTTTGAAGCACATAAAAATAATCTAGATCTATTTCACATTTGTAAATTTGAATCAAAATAACAAATAAAAAGCTAAGAATCAAAACCAATTTTTGAAAATGAACAATAATAAAAATAAACAAAATTAAATAATATATATATTTTTTGTTTAATTTATCAAGAAAAATTTAAAATTTAACCTAACAATCTATAGCTTAACTTTTTATAAGTTAAGATGAACCCCAAGAACCTCTTAAGCAATTTACAACAGACCCATAACCACTATCCACACTATGAGAACTTGAACCAACAATCAAAATGAAAATCCCAATATGCGATTTCATCATTACACATAAAAGTTAAACTAAACAAAGACAATGTGGGACCGCCGCCGACATGTCGCAACGGAGTATCATTGAAATTTTGTTAAAACGAGCACTGTTGATTAAAGCGGAGCAACAGACCCTTGACCAACTGTAACGGTAAGTCCGCCGCCAAACTGTGCAACAGAGGATGTCGGCTGCATGTTAGACCTTGTGCCCGACTATTTACCCTGGGAACCTCTGGACCTACATGAAATGCCCTCAACGACTTGCTTTCGGTAACATTGGATTTGGTGGTAATAATAGCAGGATTTGTAGAGTACATGGCAGTGTGGCTGCCCAATCTTCAGGGTGTGCAACATTGTCTCCCTGTGTGGGCTATATCACAAGTAATATGTCCAACCCAACTCCATAACAGGGTTTTTGCACTGCCTTATCTTCTGTAGTGCAGACCAACGCAATGTGTTTGTGTCAGCTATTCACCACCACCAATCTGCTAGGCATTCCCATTAACCAAACAAGGGCTCTAGCTCTACCATGTGCTTGCAAAATCACTACTCCACCTCTCAATCAATGCAATGGTAAATAAACATCAATGTTTCTTGGAAGTAATTAGTCTATTCAGTTTTAAAGAACAAGTAATAATTGGTATACTTCTTGTTGTTGTTTGTCAATAGCTGCAGGAGCTCCAACTGCTTCTCCATCTACGGGTATGTTTACATTTCTTTTTGACTTGGTTTAAATGTCAAGTACATATGTAGTTAAAGGGTAATTTTACATATAGAGGAAGTTGTGTTATTACTTTTTTCAACCGATATTAATATAAATTTAATCACAAAAAGAGTATTTAACATAATTTGATGGCCGCCCTTGCAGGTTCAAGTGTGCCACTGGCAACAAAAACCTCTCCCTCCTCTTCCCCTGCAACTCCAAATAAAATGTCTCCCTCATCTAACTCACCATCTTTAACTCCTCCCACAAATTTTGTTGGAGGTATTTCACCAACAACCAGCGAGAAGCCAACATCTAAAGCAAGAGCCCTTTTAAAACCATCTACAATTATCAGTACTTTAGTAGTAGCAATGGTAGTTATCAGTATTTGTTCAACATCTTTCTTCTATATCTGTGTTGGATATTCTAACATGGACCTGACTATATTGTGGAGTGCATAGAAGTCTTTCATCGACTTCCTCCTATTTGGGGAGTCCTCTATTAGAATTGTATTCTTTCTGAGTTTTATGTGTTGTGTGTGCACAGTACTACGTTAGTGATGTTTTGTAGCCATTCTTTCATCCTTCAAATAAATTAGCATATTTACATCCACTGTAAATGGCCAGACCATTGGACCTATTGGATGATATTTTGTATGATGTAGCATATTTTATATTAATACACATAAGAAATATTTTAGAAATATGTATGTAAATGATCAATGCCTCATGAAACTGGGTGATCCCACAATAGTGGTTTACAATTTTTGGCTAAACTGGACACTGAAATTATTTTTTAAAACTAAATCTTCACATTCGGGCACCTATAGTGGCTAAACCGTGAATAATTTGAAGATGATGCAAACTAGAGTCTCATCACATTTTGTCTAAAAATTCTAAAAATATTTTTTTCAAAATTTTTGAATCCGAGATTCCACTTCTTTTTCCATCCTCCCACTGGCGGATTTATTTTCAAAAACAACTTTTTTTAAAAGTGGCCTTTGTAGTATACTTGCATAAATTTTTTTTTCATGAAGGATAAAATTCTAATTCTTCGAATTTAGATTAGTAACTCGATATTTAGTGCTTCCCACTTGGTTAGATAGTTTTTATTGAATATTTTTTCTTTAATCAAGTTTCAAAGTCAAATCAATTATAGTTCAGACATAGCGCGACCGTATAACACATAACTATTTTTGTATATATCGAAATTCAATTTTTTTTTCTTTTAGATCAAGGACTTCAATATCTGGTGCACTCATATTTTTCAATTTTTTTTTGATAATCTGCTATTTTTGCACATGTGCAGAACACAGACCTTCATTTTTCGATGAAAAACCTATGTTTAATAAAACAAAAAAAACAAATACATAATAAAACCAAAACATATT
>VDFB02185017.1:0-29888 GCA_007258455.2 Sequoia sempervirens | reverse complement strand
TGGATTTTGATGTTTTGATGTTTTTGGATTTTTTGATTTTCTAATGTTTTTGGATTTTTTGATTTTCTGATGTTTTTGGATTTTTTGATGTTTTTTTATTTTTCGATGTTTTGGATGTTTTTGGATTTTTTCGCATGATTTTGATGATTTGGTATCGACATGTGTGATGATATCAGTTCTCCGTTTGGGATTTTTGTTGAAAACCAAGCTAAGGTTGAATGAACGAATCGATGAATTGATGATGATGATATCATTGTTGAGGATACACAACAATGGAAGGATTGATTGATTAGGATTGATGATGATAACATTGTTGAGGATGCACAACAATGTGAGGATAGTGTTAAGCAACATAATGATTGGGAAGGATATCCCAAGATGATGATGGATTGATGATGATGATCTGATTGGATTTGATTGATCATGTTTGATGAAGCTTGATTTGGAACAAAATTTGTTCAAATGGTTTGATCTGACGTTTGAAGGGTGTGTTAGATGCAACTGATAGTGATTGTTTGGATTGATATTTGATGAAAGATGAAGACTAATAGGGAATGTCTTCTTGTCAAAATATGCCATGGGCTAGTGACTCGGATTTTGGATCGCAAATGTTTTGACCAATTTGGCTTCACGTTTTCCAATGTTCTGATCACCACATAAGTTGGAGGATATAGACCAAGATTTATTCTCGAAGCAAGATGTAAATATTTTCCCCCAGTGTCTAGCAATGTACAGAATGCGATGTGTGGATGCTTGGATAGGTTTATGGATGGATGGATATGGTAAGCACGCAAAGGATACCAAGGATTATCTTGCGATAAGATAAGGTGTTCAGATAACGAAAGATCATTGGATAATGCTTCATGTCTCAGATAATGCTGCATAGGATAAGCTCAATGAAAATGACCCATGTCAAGATGTTTACCATAAGCAAGCGTAAAGTGTGCCCCAAAATTTTCATCAAGATCAAGATAACTTGGATGATGGATGTAGATGGATGAAAATGGATTAGATGAATGGTTCATGGATGGATGGATTTATTATGGATAAGATGGATGGAATGCTCAATTTATTATGGATGGGATGAGATGCTTTCAACTGAACTGGCGCACATAGATGCTTGATTCTACACATGACGCCTGTTTGCCAAGTTTTCATCATGGTATTGCCCAAAGTGCCACCGTAGTGGTTTTCACTAGAGGACAATTTTTATCTTTACTGTTTTCAATCCTTTTTTTGATTTTTTTGATTTTTTTGAAAGATTTTAAGCTCATGCTGAATCATGAGGTGTTGCTGATGTAGATTCCCCTGTCATAATGTGCCATTGATATCCTGCTTGAAGGAGCTGCTTTGCTAAGATACATGCATGAATGCAACTTTTTTGGGTTTTCTTGATTTGCTTAAATCAATCTTGGGATTAGCACACAGTAATATGCTGTACATGTGATAAGAGTGCCCTTTGAATCCTTATGATGAAGGGTCGTTGCCAATACATGGTCAATGTGAGAATTGGATATCATGCGTGGAGGCATGAATGGAGTGTGTTTAGGGATAAGAAATGGATTGGTTGATAGCTTGGAATCTTTGACTCTCAAACTTGGGAAGATGAGCAATGATGGGTGAATATGAAAGTGTATGTTGAATTAGGACCAATTGCTTGATATACTTTGTATGTCACTTGAGAAGCCTTCTTTTGCTTTTGTGGACATCTTTGATGGGTACTTTTCCCTTTTTATTTCCATGAGTTTATTTGGTGATGGAGTTTGATAGGGATGATCTTTCTTTGTATTCTTGATCCGTTTGTATTTTTATTTACAGTATTATGGCTATAAATTTCTTTTGATTTGATAACATTCTTCATGCTTTTGATTCAAATATTTCTGCTTTTAGCGTTAGTCCCCAACTTATGGATAGAATTAATGGAGTTGATTCGAAGATTCTTGGCCCCGTTTGTATTGACATCAGTTTCACCATAAGGATTCTTCGTACTCCCTATGTTGACATTTGCTTGAGACATAGTTTCCCCCAGTATGGTGGTAGTAGCAACTTCATGCTTTGATTCTGCTTGTTCGAAGAGCTCTTGCATTCTCTGATCAATGATCACTATAGACGACATTATTTCCATTTGCTGCTCTGCTAATTCTGGATTATACTTATTTTTCTGATTTTCTTCCTTGAGTGGATAATGTTTGATATCTTTATTCATGATTTCCTCAATCTGATTTTGGGATATATCTGATCTGATGTTGATAACTCCATTTGACTGTAGGAGTTAATAATCTTCTCTTTTTGTGTAACACAATCTTGTTCTAGATGAAGATCATCTATGTGTCCATCCATAGAAAGCATCTCATGGGTAGATGGAGGAGTATGTGCTACATGGATATGATCATCTTGCATAGATAGGAGAGTGTCCATTAGATGATTGTAGTATCTTGAAGATACAAATTCTTGATCTTGAATGATTTCGAGTTGCTTTCGACATCTTTAGATCAAGTTCCGCATGGATCAGTTCCAAAGGATGGCTTATAAATGGTTCTTGGATGTCATCATTGTACATGGTAAGTGTTCAATATCTCAAGTGTGAGTTCGGGTTCTTTTAGTATCTGTACCATGCTCAAAGAGGGATCAACATGTTTTGAAAAGGACCATTGCTAGACTTTGGTGAAAGATTTTGATCATGCTTTTGGAATAAATTCTTGAGATATGTCCTCTAACTCGTAAGGCGATGTAGAGACATTTTCAACATGATCATAAGTGAACTGATTGTGCATTATGTCAATTGGATCAAATAATCCTAACACTCCTTGAAAGAGATCACTAAAAAGTGGCTCTTGATGTATGGTGAGTTGATCATTGGATTGTGTAGATACATCCTCAATGTGCTCCTCAATGGAGAGGTTTTGATCATTCTTTTTGACAATTGCGGTGGAGAGATTGTGAATGTCTTCGACCATAGAGTCAAGTGATGTTGATATTTCTTGAATTGGCTCATTGTTGAGTATTGTTGGTGGATTTTAATTGTGATTCAAAAGCGACTCTTGAAAAATGTCGATTTGATCATTGGATGAAGTAAACATAGCTTCAAGGTGCTTAGTGATGGATTGATTTTGATCCTTGTTCTCAACAATTGTCATTTTTTGTGTTTGTGCTTGTGTTTGTTGAGTAGCCTGAGAGGCTTGGGCAGCTTTAGAGTCTTGTTGCACTTGTCAAGCTTGTCTTGCTTGTTGTGTGGCTAGATATTGTTGGATGGCCTTTTGGTATGACTGGTGAGCTTTTAGAGCAATGTCATATTGTCTTGCTGCGTTTGGTTTTGGTTGTAGTGGTGGAAAATTCAGAATCATGTTGGATGTAATGACAAGTGGTTGAGATATGCTTGGAGTGATTGTGGGGGTTTGAGATGTGATGGGCGTGATAGTGGTGTTGGAATGATTGAAGGGATAGTTATGGTTGGAATGACCGAGTTGATAGGTCCTTGGGAGACCGTATTTTGATTTGGGGTCAATGTTGTTGTTTGATTAGATACCATCCATTGGTGTGATGCCGATGGTATATTCAAAGGATTTGACATGATGGTTTGATTGGTGTTAGGTGGATTGATTTGGATGGAGTGATTAGTGCTAGGTAAAGGGGGAAGCCCTAAACCAATGAATGATGTTGGCGGTGGAGATGTCTCTTGGCGTAATGTCTCAACTATTTTGGAAAGTGCCGCAATTTGATCTTGCCAAATTTTTTCTTGATTTTGATCTTGACTCCCTTGATATAGTTGATTTGGCCCTTGTTTAAGCAGATTTGGAGTGTGTAGTTGTGTTTTATTTTGGACAATATCTTGATTTGTGATGACACTCAGATTTGGCATGATGGGTTGAAATTGACCATTGTTCATGTTTTGAATATTCGTATGATTTGCAAATGTATCCATCCCAAAGTTTGCCGGATTCATGTTTTGAAAACTTGCACTTGGTATGTTCTCCTTTGGCATGTAGGGATTTAGTGGGATGACATTGTTCGTTTCAAGGTTCATGCATTGATTGTTCGATTGATAGACTTGTAGGTTTTGGCTTGGATTTACCATCGGGAATTGCGTTAAAATATTTGATTTGGACATACTCACACTTGTTGTTCTATTGACATTTGTCGAAGGTAATGGTCCCATGTATGGATTGTATAAGTGTGAGTTTTGAGAATCAATCAGAATTGTAAGGCTTTGAAGATTCAATTGATTTGGATTACTCAAGATGTATGGATCAAGTTTGTATTCCATGTTCTCCTTGTGTTTTGACCTTGTTACAAAAGCGGCCTCTAAGGTTCTTAGGACCAATGATGAGATGGAGGATGAAAGGTGTAAATGATGTGAGTGTTGAACGTTTAGGAACTTTGGATCAATGCTAGACTTAGGGTTTGATTGGATTGGTTTGATTTGGATGATGAACTTGTAAACCCTAAGATTTTGGATGTGATCTTAGGATGAATTTGTTCAAAGATGTGCTAATTTAACTAGGGGTATGGAAAAGGATGCATTCCCATACTCCTAACTAAACAAGGTGATTTTGATGATGATTTAGGGATGTACCCAAGTCTAGATAATGATGTTTTCAAAGCTCTAAAGTTGTTTGGTGGGATGGATTTTGATAAGTGTTTGAGATGGATGAAGTGTTTGATTTGATCCTAAGAGACTTAGAGAGACTTTTTTTACTAGGCCAAGGTATTGAAGAACACACTTTTCTCTACGAGTAATTTCAAAATCAAAAGACCAATGTTTTTGCATGAAAATCATATGACCAAAAGATATCAAGCACATGTGTGGGGTCCAATTTGTTATCTTTGCTTAATGAGTTCTTTTTACCACAAACACACTTCTTGATTAGGTTTCAAACTAAATGTCCAATTTCAAAACTTCTTTTCATCCCACAAAGTGCTATGTGGAAGTTCCAAGAAATCAGGACAAGGGTTGCCTAATGTTGACCTTTGTAAGAGCAAATTAAGATGTAAACCCAAATACTTAGAAACCTCTAAGGACATAATCCCAAGGGTAAGCAATAGTTCTTGGGCTTTGTCAAAGGTATTTTCTCTAACTAAGGGGTTTGAAATTTTGATGATGATGTTGAATGCTCGTTTTCCAATGTTTTCGATAAATGCACTGTGTTTTCAAACAAGCAATGTAACATCCTAGCTCAATTGGTACGTTTTTCTTGGTGGGCTTTCCTAATGCCCTTCGCAGTAGAAGAGATGACTTTACATGCAACCAAGGAAAAAATATAAAGGTATGTTAAGAATGAAGTCTTAACCTCTATATTTCAACCAAGATCAGACATGGCAAGTAACTTCTTGGAATCTAAGTTCCAATGCACCACTTTGATAAACTCATTGGATGGACTAGTTGGCAACTACAAACAAGGTTCTTAATGACTCAACATCAGGGACATGGCACCTTGTGAGCGTCCAACAAGCCACTAAAGGCTTTAATCAATCCTACTAGGGGCTCTTATACGTTTTACGGTAGTACCCCGTTCTGAAAGACACTGTACGGCTAAGGCCTACATACCATGAGGACTTGACAATTTAGTCTTATCCATTTATATACCGGCCTGAATGAAAAACCGGTTGGAGTCACCTTCGAGTTCTCCTTTCGGATGTGTCTCTTAGGCAGGCCCCTCTAAAGGTAAACAATAGCGAGCAAGCACATCCGTGGTTCAATCGACCTTCATTTAGAAACAAAGGGAGAACACACGCGATATAACTAACTCACACTCGCACAAGATCTTGTTCAGTTTTAAACCAAAATCAAAGTGTGGAGGCAATCTTTTATGCAACTTAATGTCATCAAAAAGACTTTTGATTCTTAAGATCGCCGTGAGGCGTGAGAAAAGTGCACGTCTTTTTAAGTGAAATTACTTTACAAAAAAGATTAGAAAACATATAAGACACATGTTCGTTTTAGCCTCAAAGCAATGATGAGTTCATTTTAAGCACCAAAAATCAAATGTTAAGTTTGTTTGTTCAATTTTATCCCCAAAAAACAATGTCTAGTAAGTTTCTAGTGTTCAATTTTAATCCAACTTTAAAAAAAAACAATGATCTAGTTGGCTTAAAAAAGAAAATTAAAGCATGAAATGGAAGCCCTTAAGCATTAAAAAATGCTTTGTGAGTTTCAAGTTTGATGCTCAATTCTTCAACTCCAATGCTTGATTCCAATGTCGATTTCACCTTTACCTTTTTCTTTTCTTCGTTTTCCTTCCTCATTTTCCTTCCTCACTCTACTTTTTCTTTTCTTCATTTTCCTTCCTTGTTTTCCTTCCTCGCTTTCCTATAAAACAAAAACAAACAATAAAAAAGAAGAAAAATCAGATGAGGATCAAGTTTATTTGATTCATTTATTTTAAACATTAACTTCTAAAAATAAAATGACTAATGATTTTGGATATTTAGATCCAAAGCAATAAAATGTATTTTGAGTGTTTCTCTTGCACCCTAGATCGCACGAAGTGCAAGGGGAGAGGATACACACTCAAAATGTAGCAATGACAAAATCACACAATTTAGACACTTGTTCATTTTAGCCTCAAAGCAATGATGAATTCATTTTAAAACACCAAAATGAAGTGTAAGAGTTGTTTTTGTTCAATTTTTAGAACCCAAATTGAAGGTAGTAAGTGTCTAATGTTCTTTTTAACCCTTTGCAACGAAAAATTGAAGTGTTCATTTTAAGAGACCAAAAAGAGATGAGTTGATTTAAAACAAAAAATTAAAGCATGAAATAGAAGCATTTAAAAATGCTATGTGAATTTCAAGCTCCAATGCACAATTTTTCTTCAACTCCAATCTCGCTCGTTTCCAACGCTTGATTCAAATGTCAACCTTAACCTTTTTCCTACAAACATTACAAATAACATTTATGCATGTATTGTAAAAAGTATACACAAGACATGTCAATCTTAATATACTAGCATCTTAACAAAAGTAACACATTTATTGCTTCTCCAAAAAAAATTGCATTTGTATTCAAAAATTCTAATCCCTGTGTTAGTGAATGCAACAACATCATTTAATTCCTATATGCATTAACAAGATCCATGCGTTAACAAACTGTATGTGTTAACTATCCTGTTTGTGTTAACAACTGTCTGTGTTAACACACTATCTGCGTTAACCAATTTTCTGTGTTAACAAACTATCTGCGTTAATACATTGCCTACGTTAACCAATTTTCTGTGTTAACAAACTATCTGCATTAACAAGCGTATTTGTGTTAACAAATATTCTGTGTTAACGAATATCTTGTGTTAACAAATATCTTGTTTTAATGCAACATCGCATTTGTTAACAAGAACTGGTGTGTTAATGAGACTGTGCTAACAAACTATGTGTTAACGAGACTGTGTTAACGAACTGCGTGGTAACAAAACTGCGTGTTAACGGGACTGTGTTAACAAACTGTATGTTAACAAGACTGCGTTAACGAATAGTGTGTTAACGAAACTGTAGGTTAACAAGACTGTGTTAACGAACGTATATGTGTTAACAAAACAAACTGTTGTGCTAACAAACTGCCCTCCTTCTAGCGCCAAACTGTGAGCATCTTTTTAAATCTCAAACATGGGTTAGTACTTCACAAATCTATCAAAATAACTCCTATGAAATACCTTGTAGATGTTTCCAAATGCAATACATGACCAAATGAAACTAAAAACATTATGAAAACAACAACAATTACCTATTCCATAGTGGATTGGTGTCACATGTGCTAGTGACCCTTTCCCAATCCTTGATCAAAGCTCAAGATGATGTAAATGCAATGGAAATGATGAGCAAGATGAGTTCTCAAATTAAGAGAGTAACCTTGCATAAAAGTTATGGAGATCATGGATGAGAATGAAGGCCTTCTTTTATAGATTTTCTTGATGAGAGATTGGCCAAGATGGTGAATGTGGGACTAAAGATCCTCCAATGAGAAGAGGACACTTTTCAAGTGATGATAGGCCAATGGTTGTGCAAGATTTAGGAAGAGTTCCCATGAGAGGGAAAATTTGAATTCAAATTTTGCAATAAATTTTGAGAGGGGGACAAGAAATCAGCAATAAATGCAATGTTGGAGGGACAAATCAATTTGTCATGTTGAGGGAAAATAAGGGTTTTTTTAATAAATCAATAAAATTGATTTATTTGTGCAAGTGGAGATATCTAGAGAATGCAAGTGGGTGAGATTAGTATTTAATCATGGTTAGATTAAATAAATGATGATTATGTTAGTTTAATGATGATTAGGTGAGTTGACTTTTAGGACTTTGATATTTGATTTATTTGAATTATTAAATGATGAAATATGATTTAGGATTTGATTTAAATGGATGTTTGATTTATTAAAAGGTTGATAATAATGTTTATTTGATTTTAAATAAATGATCCTAGGAGATGAAATTACCTAGAATGAATGGATGAAAGTGCACCTGATTAATTGATGAATGGTCCTAATGTGAAATCTAAACGAATGAACCTAATCAAATGCAGAATGTTAATTTTGCATGTCTACACTTTCTACTGGTTTTGAATCATTAAAGCACAAGCAGCCGAAAATGCATTGTAAGGGGTCCACCTTACGTACACCAAAACCTATCCTTTCTGATTTCTACATCCCGTAATCTGAATTCCTCCTTTCTATGTGAATCTTTAAACAAATGTCTTTTATCCAAAATTTAAAACCAACAAGCGATAACAGACAAGGAAAAGGATATAAGGCATTAAACTATTGGATCATCAACTGATTGTTCATGTAGCTCCAGGTGTTTACAGGTAAAATAGTCGGTACAAGGTCTCACATGCAGCCCACCTCCTCTGCTACACAGTTTTGTGGTGGAGTTATCGTTATAGCTGATCAAGGATTTGTTTCCCCCCTTTAATAGTCGGCGGTGCTCCCACATTGTGTTTGTTTAAGGGTTGGTCAAGGGTTTGGTACAAGGTCTTACATGCAACCCACCTCCTCTCCAACATGGCGGGGGTGTTCTCACATTGTGTTTGTTTAATTTGAACTTTTATTGTGTAATGGTGAAAATCATACACCCACGCTCTTTTGGGTTCACATTGACTCTATTGTCATTTATGGATTTTCAGTTGTTGTTTTAGGTAGTTTAGATTGTGGGCTCAATTTCTAATTTTTCTATGGTGTGGATGAGGGTCCATTACATCTTGCTTGAGAGGTTATTGGGAGGCTTGCCTGATAAGGAGCTAAGCTCTAGGTTGTTGGTTAAACTCTCAATTCCTCTTGATACATTAAACAAAAAAACACAATTCTATAAGTGTTTTATTATTTAATTTTGTTTATTTTTATTATTGTTCATTTTCAAGAGTTGGTTTTGATTCTTAGATGTTTTATTTGTTACTTTGATGCAAATTTGCAAATGTGAGATAGATCTAGATTACTTTTATGTGCTTTAAACTTTTAAAGTTTAAATTTCAAAGTGAACATTATTGCCCTCTTTTCTATTAATCATTATATAGTTTGACCTAAAATATATTTTTGTGAGTTTCTATACTATGTTGTATTTAAGAACATTCTTTATGCATTTGAAACCATGGGAAAAAACCTATAAAAGACATGAACATTCATTATAGCAACATCATAGAACATCACAATTGCATGCACCATCCTAAGAATATTACACATGCTTGCTTGCTATCTTTCATCCTTGTTAATTGTCATCAAATCAACATTCCTACTCTTTCGATTTATAATGATTATAGAATTTTAGTTCTAAATATTCTTTCTCATTTTATTTCTAGGAGGTATAAAATGTTTGCCTCTTGTTCTAACTTGTAATGACGTGACCACTAATTTTCCTAAGAGAGTATTTGAACTCACAGGTGTGGTATCTATATTGATTTATAAGGTCAATGCTATTTTGATTTAGAGGCTTCCTAACCTTGAAGGGCATCAATCTCTAGCAAAATGTGAGGTCAACATCTATGATGGATTCCAAGAACATTATGGCCTCTACACTTGGATTCTTGACATGGAGATGTAGTTTGAATACAACCAAGTCCCCAATAATGGCAATGTTTCCTTTCCAAAATTGAAGCTCTTTAGTTTTGCTAGGGTCTTGGTCACATAATGCCAAAGTGCTTAGAATCATGTCAACACATGGGATCAAATTTTCATAGCTTTAAAGAACATAGTCTATCCTTCCAACTATGATCAAGATCTACATATGAAGTGCCTTTGTCTATGATAAGGATATCAAATGTTTGTGCATGATTACACCTACTACTTTAATTGATTGAAGATATTACTCCAAGTGCAAGATCTAGTTGCTTATCTCATTCTAAATTTCAAGAGTGGATTATAGGAATACTTATTTAGGGACTTAAAGTGCACTACCCTTACAATATTAGATGATGTCTTCAACTAGGCACAATTAGTAGAAGAAAAACTTGTTGCTTAATCACAAGAATCTTAACCTTCCGTTTCTATAAGTCCTACCAAAGCCATGACTCAGGCTTGTCCACAAAAAGTGGCTTTCTTGATGCTAAATTCATAGATAGTGATATAAGCTCTTGGTTATATAGAGGTGAATAATTTTCACCATGCTTTTTCAAAGAGACCTATCCCAAGGCACTCAAAATGTGTAATAATATGAGCTACAAAGGATAGGGATCATGATTACATGAGCAAGGTCCTCTTGAACCAATCACTATCAAGGTCAACCATCAATTATTTGGTTTAGGATACATTCCTTTAGTGGAAGAATCCTATGATACCAATGACACCTCTAATATTATGGTAGGAGCCTTTCACATTGTTAAATGTGTCAAGGGGTAGGACTTCAAAGACTCTTTCACTAACTTTGTCAGCTTCTTCAATGAGATAAACATTTATACCATTACACCTATCATTAATCTTTTCTTCAATCGTGTACTTATCTATCCAAAACTCATTTCTGGAGACCATTAAGATCCTTTGACTTGAGGAATATTTGAAAATGGCAAAGCTATAGCTAATTTCATGGAACTTCGTGACAAATTTCCAACCAATGACCACAAACAAGAGTTTGATATAGAATTAGATTCAACAACTTATTTCGGTGAACAAGTCAAGTTCCTTAGTCTTGAAATTTAAAAATATCAAAAATTAAAAGAATTAAAATATAGAGAAAATGAAAAATTCAAATCTCCTAATAAAAATTTCTTTAAGGCACTATTAGATAGCAAAGAAAAAGAATAAAAAATGATAATTTTACTAATGAAAACCTCTTCAAGGTGTCAATAGAAAAGGAACTTGACTTTCCCTTGAAATCTATATGTTGGTAGGATCAATCAACAATCCTGGCAAATGTATCACAAAAGATAAATCTTGGTATAGATATTTTGATCCCGAAATATTTTATATTGCGATCAGTATGTCAATGGAAGAAAAAGTACCTATAATCAATAATAAAGGAGAAAATGCCATGGCTATAATTAAATCCCTTTTGGATACATCACAAAATAGTCATTACTACAAATTATTAGTCAAAAACCTTTTCATCTCCATGTATGATGTCCCAAAATTAGAGATTGTTCAAAAACTTGTTGACCCCAACTAATTCATTGTATCATGACATATGTAAATACCTCTATCATTATACCTTACCACCCAACCCACCTCACATACAACACAACTTTTGTATTCATCATTTATTCTATCTCACCATCCATAGTGAAACATTATACAAAATGAGCTTCAAAGATACCTTCCTAAGATACTTTAATTCAAAAGAGGATTATATCATAGTAAAATAGGTGTACAACAATATTTGGGATGAAAACACTCGACATATTATCTTAGCCACCAAAATCTTTAGGATATATTTCTCTAAGTCAAAATGTCTAGATTAGTTGAACAATCATATTAGAATTATCTCAATCATATAAGAATCATTTGGATTAAGGTTCAAGAGTTTTAGATTTCTAATCAATATTATGCATTATGTTCTTCATTTTTTCTAATTTTTCTTTGTAGCTACTTTATTTTTCTTTGAAACAATGTTATTTTGAACATTGTTTACATTGTTTCAAAAGGGCAAAATATAGACACTAAAATTATCGTCATTAATCATTAATTTTCCTAATCATTGACCTTTAATCATCATCATTATAATTACTTAATTAATTATCATTTATTAATTTGATCTATCACATTAATTTACCATTTATTATCAGTCATTAATTAATAATCATTTTCAATTTTATTTTAAAAAAAAAAATTGTCTCAGTTAACTCCATCTAATTTTAGAAACTTCTTCATCATTTTATGAATTGACTTTGTCTTTGAATGAAAACTTATTCTTCACATTTATTCATGAATTAAATTAAATAATTCATTATTAATTTATTATCCTCTTCAGCTTGAAATTGTAAATTTTCATTTTTAAGTTGAGATGACTCAACTTGTTCAGGTCTTTATTGTCATCTTCATCTCTCAATTTAGTTTTCAATTGAAATACTTTGTCAATTTAATATTACGCTGCTGAGTTGCATCCACATTCCAACAAACGAATCAATATCTATTTCAGACTTGTACTGAGGTTGTTAGAATAAGATAAGAGTTGATTTCATTTCATGTTTTCAAAGTCATTGATTTCTTATTTTCCAATTTCATTGTTTACACAAAGACAAGATTAACTCTCTTTTCAGTACTTGAATTCCGTTAGATGATGTTCAAACAAGCTTATAGCTTGTCCTTAAGTTGACAATACAATGCTTTAAAACAGAGTATTCTGCTCTTCTCAAATTCTGATCTTCAGCAGCTAAATTAGATTATCTGCTGATAGAAAATCCACAAACCTGCAGCAAACCTTCAGTTAACATTATTAAATTTCTGTCTCCTGCCAGATAAGCCATACACCTGCTAGACAAACCAAGTTTCCAACTCCGATACCAAATGTTGGTTTATTCAGGGTACAAAACAGGGCATAACAGAGCAGCACAGAACTTGATTGATAAACATAGCATAACATAAATTGATAGAGAAACAGAACAAAACAGAGGACACCTGTAAATTGTTGGAGCAATTGATTAATTAGTTAATCATTAAATCTGATACAGGAAGCTTTGGGTCGGAAAAACGGCGTGCCCTTAACAGGGTTTCTCTTAATAATACACAGAACTACAAGAAACCAAAAATAATGAAAATACATTTGAGGCAGTGAACAGGGTGGTGGTCATGTAAATGTAGAAGTGGATACTGAAATGTAGTTTCATCAAGCAGTGATTTACATGTATACTCTTTAAATAATTCTTATGTGTATTAATATAAAGTATGCTACATCATACAAAATATCATCCAGAAGGTCCAATGGTCTGGCCATTTACAGTGGATGCATCTATCCTTATTTATATAAAGGACAAAAGAATGGCTAAACATCACTAACGTAGTACCGTGCATACAGCACATAAAACTCACAAACAATACAATTCTAATAGACGACTCCCCAAATAGGAGGAAGTCGCTGAAAGACTTCTATACACTCCGCAATACACTCAGGTCCATATTAGAGTATCCAACACAGATGTAGAAGAAAGATGTTCAACATATACTGATCGCTACCATTGCTACTGCTAGAGCAGTGATAATTGTGGAAGGTGTGAAAAGGGCTCCTGCCTTGGATGTTGGCTTCTCGCTGGCTGTGGGTGAGATACCTCCTACAGAAGTTGTGGGAGGAAGTAAAGATGGTGAATCAGACGAGGGGGACACTGCATTTGGAGTTGCAGGGGAAGAGGAAGGAGAGGTTTCTGTTGCTGGTGGTGCAATAGAACCTGCAAGAGCAGCCATTAAATTATGTTACATACTCTTTTTGTTATAAAATTTCTATTCAAATCAGTTGAAAAAGGTAATAACATAACTCTCTCTGTATATAAAATTACCCTTTAACCACAGATGTATATGACATTTAAGCCAAACCTAAAAGAAATGTAAACATACCTGTAGATGGTGAAGCAGCTGGAGCTCCTGCAGCTGTTGACAAACAAGAAGAAGAAGTATACCAATTACTACTAGTTTTTAAAAACTGAATAGACTAATTACTTCCAAGAAACATATAACTTATTTACCATTGCATTGACTGAGAGGTGGAGTGGTGATTTTGCAAGCTCCTGGTAGAGCCAGAGCCCTTGTTTGGTTAATGGGGATGCCCAGCGGATTGGTAGCAGTGAACAGCTGGCACAAACACATTGAGCTAGTCTGCACTACAGAAGATAAGGCAGTGCAGCAGCCCTGTGTTGGAGTTGTGTTGGACATATTACTTGTGATGTATCCCACACAGGGAGACAATGTTGCCAGAGAAGTTGCACACCCTGAAGATTGAGCAGCTACACCGCCATACTCTGCAACTCCTGCTATTATTACCACCACAGTCAATGCTACCGAAAGCAGTCGTTGAGGGCATTTTATTACACCTGCCATTGATAATCAACTTGAAAAGTACAGAAAGACTAGCGAGCGGCTTAGGAAGTTCTGAAATTGAGGATAGAGTAATGACTTTGTGAGATCTTGACTGGAAGATTAGTAATTTATAAAGTGCGCGAACAGAGATTGTGTAACTGGAATTCAAAGCCGTTTGTACACGGAAGAGAAAGGTGGCAATCACAGAAAGTTTTGGCAAACCAAACCTGATTCTTTCTACCGGTTTGAATAATTGAAGCACAGTCAGCAGAAAATTCGTTGTAAGTGGTCTACCTACCTACACCAATACCTATTCTTTCTGATATGTAATTCCCGTAATCTGAATTCCTCTTTTCTACATGAATCTTTAAACAAATGCCATCTATCAAGAATTTAAAACCCACAAGCGATAACGGACAAGGAAAACGATAGCAGACAATAAAATATGGGATCACTAGCTGAGTGTCGATGTAGGTCAAGGGGTTTCCGGAGTAAATAGTCGGCCACAATGTCTAACACGCAGCCGACATCCTCAGCTGCACAGTTTGGCGGCGGAGTTACCGTTAGAGTTGGTAAGGGTTTGTTGTTCCCCTTTAATCAAGGGTACTCGTTTTCACAAAATTCCGTCGCGACAATGTCGGTGGCGTTACCACATTGTCTTTGTTTTGTTTATTATGTGTAATGGTTTAACTTTTATTATGTGTAATGGTGAAATCGTAGAATGGACTGTATTGGTTGTTGTTTTTATGTAGTTTAGGTTGTGGGTTCAAGTTTTGATTTATTCATAGTGTGGATAAAGGTTTAAGAGGTTATTGGGGGGTTCGTCCTATAAGGAGCTGATAAGTTCTAGTTTGTTACCAGTTTATAGCTCCAGGGCAAAAGTGTTTGCCCCTTAAAATAATATAAAAGGAGTTTGTTAGTTTAAATTCTCAATTCCTATAAGTGTTGTATTATTTAATTTTGTTTATTTTTATTATTGTTCATTTTCAAGAATTGATTTTGATTGTTAGATTTTTATTTGTTATTTTGACTCAAATTTATAAATGTGAAATAGATTTACATTACTTTTTACCTATTTCAAACTTTTAAAGTTCAAATTTCATAGTGAACATTATTGCCCTTTTCCCTATTAATCATTATGAATCAACCTAAAATATATTTTTGTGAGTTTGTATGCTATGAACAAGTATTTAATTTGAGTATTTCTTATGTATTTGAAATCATGAAACAACCCCTATAAAAGACATGCACATTCATTATAGCAACATCATGGAACATCCTAATTGCATGCTCCATCATCCTAAGAATATTGCACGTGTTTGTTTGTTATCTTTGATCCTTGTTAATGGTCATTAAATCAACAATTCTACTCTTTTGATGAATGAAAATAAATGTCATAAGGTATACACTAGGGTTTTAGATGTGATTCCTGTTAGGAATTAAGGTGGTTTAACCTTTACAATTTTTTGATTTTATTTATTTATTATTTGACATTTTCTCTCAAATTAATTTCATAGTTTTTATATTTTATATTATTTCAATTACCCTTAATTAGAAATGAGGCGTGATTTTTTTTTGTGGCATCATATTCCATTCAAAGGACTTATTTTGGCTATTTTGGATCTTCAATCTTTTGGGAATCTTATAACAACTTATGACACATTCTTATGATGTGTAAGAAGCTAGAAATAGGGGAAGATACTCTGAAATCACATGTCCAACTTGTGATATGTTTTATTATTTTCATAGACTGCATATTTTGAGACTGAAATCATGCCAAACCTAGTTGCCCACATTGAGTGGATAAATTTTTTCTCCTCTATTATATTTTCCATATCAAATTTGGTATTAGAGCATTTTTTGATTCATGATTTAGGTTATTTTCAATCCATTTGATTTGAATTTTGAAACTCTTATAAGATATCAATTGATTTTTGAAGCTCTCTTCACTCACTCTGGTATTAGAGCATTTTTTGATTCATGATTTAGGCTATTTTAAATCCATTTGATTTGAAATTTGAAAAGTTCTTATAAGATATAAATTGATTTTTGAAGCTCTCTTCACTCACTCTCAAAATAAATTTTCATTAAATACAAATTTGAAGTGTTTTCTTGAAAATCATTTTTTCTTCTTTGATAAATTTATGTTAATATTCTTATAAAAACCCATATTATTTCATAATCTTATCTTTACTTAATAAACATCTTATAAAATAGCTTCTTAGTTATAAGCATCTTGATTTAAATTTTGAATTTTGTATAACATGGAGAAAGATGTCATATGTTTAAGATTGTTGTAGCAGTTGTATTCAAATAAAAAATGAGGATTTTATTGATTGTTTTGAACCCAAAAATATGGTTTTACTTCTCAAAATTATGCTTTTACTTCTCAAAATTATGGTTTTACTCTAAATGCATGGAATTTAGTTATTAAGGTTGATTTCCTTTTTTGAATTTCTAAGTTTTTAAGATGTGCTCATCTTGAGTTCTCTCAAATGTTTCATGGTTATCCTTAAAATTTGTGCATTCATTTCTTTAAGCTCATCTTGCACATATATGCTTTCCCATACAATAGTTTTGATATGGAAATTTGTACCACTTGAGTAAATTTGTGCAACTTTAATTTCTATTATGTAAATTGAAATGTGTGGAAACACCATAATTTACAATGATTTATCATGATGTAGGAAAAGGGGATCTAGGGTTGAAATCACACCTTTTTTCTTACAACACTTTGGGGGACACAAAAATGATCATGAGAAACCACTAGGCTATTATCCTCAAGGAAGATCTATAATGGTTGATTAGGGTTTTGGCCTTCTTTTTGGGAGAGAGTTGATTAGGAATGAAATTGAAGTGATTTGATGTGATACATGTAAACTAGGTCAACTATGCAACTACATCAAACTAATGTAAATATAGAAATCACAAAACATTCTGGAAAAAACTAAAAATAGAGGAGCAAAAGGAAAAAACAAAGGAACCTAGCATTCAAATCTAAATTGAAATTGACTGGTTAGGGGCATGGACACCCTAGACTGATAAATGAGGGTTTCTAGAATCTCAAAAGAAGAATAAGTGAGTTATAATCTATAGGTGCTTTCTTATAGGACTTAGCTTCAAAAATTCATTTGTTGATAAATAATTTCTCTTACCCTAATATGATGAAGTAGAGTGCTTGAATGATTGATCTTGATGTTAGGTCTTCAATATTCTCCAAAATCACTTCAAATCTACCACCTGCAAGAAAGAGAGGAGAGAAAGGGTTGTTCCATATAGGGGCTTTCCTAATTCAAACCCTATTTTGATGTTTCCACCTCCATAATGACTATAGTTATGTTGGATAAAAAGTGCTTAACCTAGGTTGGGTAGAGGCAAATGGATAAAATAAATGATAAATCACAAGTGATGCAATTTACCACTTAAATATGTTTTCCTTGATGGAATGAAGTCATGTCACATGTATCTCATGCAAAGAGAAATTGATAAGTTTGATAGAAGATCCTACAAGTGTTAGTACTCGCAATGATAATGAACTTAAAGCATGAAATAATCTTACATGATGCATTACCAACATGAATCTTGATTGATGAAAGTGATGTAAAATAATGCTTATTCTACTTTTGATTACATTTTATGATGCTTAGTTGGAATTCAAAATTGCTAGATTGGTTTCCTTTTCAAATGGTGGGAAAGACTTATATTTATATGCATTTCTTCATTTCTTGCAATAAATTAATTATTTTAAAAGTCAACAAATGAATTTAAATTTATAAAAAATATTAATACCGACTATAAAATATTAGGAAGTGGGCCAAAATAGGGTGGTCAAGGGTGAGGGCACCCTTGATCAAGCCTATTTTGAAATTTAAATTGTTAAATAATTGATTAATTTTAATTCTTGATTTTGTTTTTATTTTATAAAAACAATAAAACACGTAAAGAATAAGCATAATTAGGTCCAAGCACATAAGGAGGATCCAAACATAACGTGAAATTGTCAGGGTCAACAATTTACAACACTACATTTATAGAATTTTAGTTCTAAATATTTTTCCATTTTATTGTTGGGACACATAAAATGTTTTCTAGTTGCTCTAACTTGTAATGACATGGCCACTAATTTGCTAGAGTAAGTATTTGAACTCATTGGTATGGTATCTACATTGATCGATAAGATCAATGCCTTTTCAATTTCAAGGCCTCCCACCCTTCAAGGGCATCAATCTCCAACCAAATGTGAGGTAAGCATCTATGATGGATGCTAAGATCACTGTGTCCTCTATGCTTGAATTCTTGACGTGGAGATGCACTTCGAATACAACTAGAAGTCCTCACTAATGATAATGTTCCCTTTCTAAAATTGAGGCTCTTTAGTGTTGCTAATATCTTGGTCACATATTTCCAAAATGCTTAAATTCATATTGACACATGGGATCAAACTGTCATATTTTTAAAGAACATCTAGTCTATCCCTCCAACTATGAGCAAGATCTACATATCAAGTGGCTTTTTTTATGATAAGGATATAAAATGTCTATGCAATATTACATATAATAATTTAATCAATTGAGAATATTACTGGGCAAGTGAAAGATATAGTTGATTATCTCATTCTAAGATTCAAGATTAGATTATAGGAATACTTATTTAGGGAGTTGAATACACTACCTTTACAATATTGGATGATGCATTCAACTAGGCATAATTAGCAGAAGACAAACTTGTTTCTCAATCACTAGCATCTCATCCTTTCTTTTCTATAAGTCCTACCAAATCCATGACTTATTGTCCATAAAAAATTTTCTTTCTTGATGATGAAATCATAGATAGTAACATAAGTGCTTGGTTATACAGAGATAAAGAATTTTCACCATGGTTTTTCAAAGAGACCTATACTAAGGCATTCAAAATGTTTAAGAATATGGGCTAAAAAGAATAGGGATTGGGATCACATGAAAAAGGTCCTCGTGAACCAATCACTATCAAGGTCAACCATTAAAGATTTGGTTTAGGATGCATTCCTTTAGTGGAAGAATCATATGGTACCAATGACACCCCTAATATTGTGGTAGGAACCTTTCCTATTGTTAAATGTGTCAAGGGTAGGACTTCAAAGAATCCTTCACTAAATTTTCCACCCTCTTCATTGGGCTAAAAGTCTGTACCTTCCATTGAAATCTTCCACTTATCTATCTAGGAATCATTTATTGGGACAATCAAGATCCTTTTTTCTTGGGACATATTTTAAAATGACAAAGCTATAACTAATTTCATAAGAATCCATGAAGGTTTTCAAACCAATGACCACAAAATTTTTTTGGTACAAAATTAAAATTAACAACTTATTTCGGGGTGAACCAAAAGAAATAGGTGTTCCACCTTTTGGGAGATGGAACAACTAGAGGACCTATTTCATTCTCAATTCATTACAAAACCCTAGAGACTTCAACCCAATGATTCAATTGAGGGAAGGGATTACTGCAAGGGGGTTTCCTTAGGTTTGATTAAAAAGGGGGTTCACCATTAAAATGAAGCTTCCAAGGAGAAATTCAAACATGCATGCACAAAACCCTAGAAAATTAAAACATGAAATCAAATTACTAAACAAAATGGAACGTAAAAGTTCTCAAATGATAGGAGATGTCTAATTTAACAAGATCTAAAAACCCTAAAATTCTACTATTTTTGAAGTGCATTGGGACTCATACGCTAGGCTAGGTGATTTAGTCATGCTACTGGAATCTGGACAGAATCTAGAATCTTCTACTGACAAATCAAGATCTACAGAAAACTAGTAAAAAGGGGTATACTAGGACTCATACGCACAATGTGGTGATTTAGTCCCAGTATTAGGGTTTGACTGAAACTCTTGTAGCCTCAAGAGGTATTCTGTAGCTTTCGTCTTGTCTGATCTCCAAGTTTGAAACTCTAAATTCTGGTCTGTATATGAGTTTCCATGAAGATGACAACTTCTTGACAACTTTTGCAACTTTGTCTTCAAAGGATCTTCAAGCTCCAATTCACCTAAATTTTCAATTGGTAATTAAACCTTGAAATGAAATGAAATAACATGAAGGAATGAAGAATGAACAAATGTAATGTTGCAACTCACAAAACCCTTGGAATAAAGGCTACAAACTTGTATGAAATGGCTAGCATGAATGTGGATCTTGACTCTTGATTGAATGCTTGAAACTTGATTTGAATGCTTGGTTGGATCATGAAAACCTACATCATAAATGTTAGCTCAAAAACACACATGATGCATGAAGTATTTGAGATGATGCTTGAATCTTGAATTGATGTTCCAAAATATGTGATAATCAACTCTTGAATGCTCTTGAATTTCTAAATCACTTGTAAAATTGCTAGGATACTCGAAGACTTGAAATTTCTAGATTGCTTGTTGCTTGTTAGGAGAAATTATGTGAAATAACCTTGTATTTATAACTTTTTATGCAAAATTTCTCGAAATAATAACACTACAAGTCGACATCAAATCTAGGAGAATAAAATACCACCAAGAATTTTATTTATAATAGGTCTTGGTTAAAGTGGGACTCATATTCCACCTTGGGCATATGAGTCCTAGTGTCTTAAACATGAGGCATAAACTCCAAGAAGTGTCTTGTCTAAAATGTAATGTTTAAATCAAGCTTCGAGACCTAGGTGGGACCCATACACCCAAGGTGATGTATGAGTCCCAGATCACTAGATCTGGAACACAACCTCAAACATTGAATAATGATTTGTCATTTATTAAATGTCAGGATTATCCTAAGACAAATGCATTTAATTAGGCTTATGGATGTAAAATAGGACCAAATAAGGCATAAAGAAGCCCAATTTTAACAAGAAGATCCCAAAAAAGTGTGAAAATGTAAAGGGATACATTTTCCTACACTTCACAAGGAATAAATCAAGTTCCTTAGTCTTGAAATTCAAAAAATTAAAAAAATTAAAATATAGAGAAAATGAAAAATTGAAATCTCCTAGTGAAGAACTCTTTAAGGAAAAATTAGATAGAAAAGAAAATGAATAAAAAATGGTGAGTCTACTAATGAAAACATCTTTGAGGTTTCAATAGACAAGGGATTTGACTTGAACCCTTGAAATATATATATCGGTAGGATCAATCAACAATTCTAGCAAAGAAATTACAAAAGATCAATCTAGGTATAAATACTGATCCAAAAATATATTGCAATAGTATGTCAATGGAAGAACAAGTACTTACAATCATTAATAAAGGAGAAAATATCATGGCTTTAATTGCGTCCTTTTTTGATATGCCATAAAATAGTCATCGTGCTACAACTTATTCTTAGCCAAGAACCTTTTGGTTTGCATGTATTATGTCCCAAACAAAGTTCATTCAAAAACTTGTTGGTCCCAACTATTCATTGTTCATGACATGTAAATACCTCTATCATTATACCTTACCATCTAACCTACCTCACATACAACACAAAAATTTTATTCATCATTTATTCTATCTCACCATCTATAGTGAAACATTATATTAGAGAAGCTTTGAAGATACCTTACTAAGAGACTTTAATTTGAAAGAGGATTTTATCATAGTAAAAGAGGTATAGAGTAGTGTTAGGGATGAAAACACTAGAGGTATTATCTTAGCCACCAAAATCTTCAAAACATGTTTCCATGAGTCAAAATGTCTGGATTAGTTTCAATCATATCAAAATTGTCTTGATCACATCAAAATCATAAGGATAAGAGCTCAATAGTTTCATATTGGTAATCAACATTGTGCACCTAAAGAACTTCTATTCTTAATTTGATGAATATCTCATTTGGGAAAATTACAAAATAAAATTTAAAAAAATAGTAAAGAAAAAAAATTACCCCTTGGTATAAACAATTTCTATGGTGCCTTGAGGTAGTGACAATGTTGAAAACATGACAAATAGACATCATGTTTGACATCCAAAAAAAATGAAAAAATAAAAAAATAAAAAAGAATCATCATCTAATGAAAACTACGTTTGGTGGTGTCTTAGACAAGTACCATGGAGAAAACTAGTTTATAGACACCATGTATAATATATTGGGCTTTGTTTTCTTGTAGTTCCACATTCATTTCCTCATCCTATTTTCATGTCATTTAGTCATGTCTTCCACCCATTCCATTTCATGCCTTATTTTACACTAGGGGTAGGTGACTACATCCTATTTTGGAATAAATTTTGGTTTATGCCTTTTAGCGCACTTAGTGAATAGAATACCTTCCACAATCAATAAGTTGTATGTATTACTTAAAAATCCATCAATAAATATAAACAAAAACAAAAAACATCAACATCAACTTTTAAACCTTCAAATACTACATCCTGTTTTGGAATAAATTTTGGTTTATGCCTTTTAGCACACTTAGTGACTAGAATACCTTCCACAATCAACAAGTTGCATGTATTACTTAAAATTCCATCAATAAATATAAACAAAAACAAAAAACATCAAGATCAACTTTTAAACCTTCAAATAAAACACTTGAAACATGTGTTTTCAACACAAGACCATATAATTTATATCAACCTTGATAAAATATAGTTGTTGTGAATCCTTTTCCATTATGTTTTTTTTGTAGAAGCCATTACTCATCTTAAACTAGATGTTTCCTTCTCTAAACCAGACATGATCCAAATCCATATTTTATTCCTTTTTATGCTTTAACATGAGATGTCATTGGTGTTTGTCAATTGATAGTTGTTTGTCTTTTTCTTTGGTTTATATTTTTATCTTTACTTTGATTTATCTTTTGACCCATCCTATACCCACTCAAGGTTTGATCCAAGAGGATCCAGAAACCTTAAAGATTTCACAGTCTTAGAATTAGACAAAAGTGGTCTCAGATTGAAGATCTCACTGACACGGTCCGGACACAACTTGAATCATGTCAAAAGGAGACCGTATGTGAGAGATATATGCTTGGTCAAAATTTGGTCAACACGTGGTCAAAGCTGGTCAATGGAAAAATTGATGATCATGGAACATTTCTTTGCCAGTTCCATCATGTAGAGCTCAATGAGAGCTTTTTGATGCATTTTGAACCGACCAAATCCGAGTTCGTATATGAAAGTTATGACCAGTTAAAGTTTTGGTCAAACTTAGTCAAAATGATGATGTGGCATCACCAAAGCTTGACACTTGGCAGGACAGTGGCATATGACATGGCAGGAGTAGTGAGTTGGCCTATATATGGATTAACCATAATTATTAAAGGAAAAAAAATGTATGGTTTAAAAAAACAAAATAAGGAGGATTTAGTGGGATTTGATCCCTTAACCCATGCCTTAAAATCCTCTTTCCATACCATTTTTCATGATAAAAGGAAAATCCCTCTGTATACATAAATCTTTAAGTAAGATTTAATTCCCATAAATATAATGTCAACCTTAAAATATAAACTATACCCCTAAAAATGAATAATGCTAAAAAATAAATAAACCAAATGTAAGTTGTAAAGCCCTTGGAACATGAAAATAAAGGGCTAAGACAAAATTGAAGGTTTTTTTTGTTAAAGGGAGGTTATAAACGAATTGTAAAAGAGGAAATTTTGTTAAAAGGGAGTTATTTCGTTTAAGAGGGTTATTGTTTTATTTGTTCATGGGGAGTTATTTATTAAATATGGAGGTTACACCCCATATAACATATTTTTATGTATAAAAAGGGGGTGTAGGTTCTTAATTTTTCAACCAAGTGATGTGAAAACTTTAGACAGATTTTTGGAGGTGATTTCTCGATAAGAAATTCTCTTAAAGAGAATTAGTCATATAGGAGGATTATTCAAGCATGAAGACAAATTGTTTTTGTAATACTTTTCTATGTAATTGGGTTAAGAGGCAATTGAAGCCGAACTTGAGAAATGAAGAGTACACCAGTGTCTTCATGTGTAAAAGTAGAGGCTGTGAGAGATTTTATTGTAGGACTAAAGCTTGGGTGATGTACAAAAGTCGTAATTTCTTGGCGTCATTAATAAAGTGGTTCCTCATTGAGAAGCGGACCTAAAGACATAGCTCAAATTGAGCGAACTCCATTGTCAAGTTTGTGATCTCTCTTCTTCTCTTCTATCTTATAATTCTCTTCAGTATTTGTTTCTTGAGTTTCTAATTATGATATTTAAGTAATTGTTTTATGTTTTATTAATTTTGGATAAGAACAAGCGAATGCTAATTTTTGTAATTTTAATGGTTAAAATACATGATCACGCAATTATGTTGGATCAGGAAAAATATGTGATTAGGGGTTAACTGAAAATTATTTTGTAAACCTCTAATTACAGATCAAGTGGTATCAAAGTAGTTTAACAGGAAAATTGCAAGTGGTGAATGTTAACCAGGTTGAAATTGAAGCGAGGAGAAGGTGTACTTGAAGAGTTTAATCCAGAGATTGGATCAAGGCGAGTCACTCAAAGACAAGCCATGGCACAACCAGAAGAAGGAAAATATCCCATTTCTAAAATCTTTGAGAATGAAGAACAATTTCGTAAAGCATTCCTGGATATGAGGATGATGGTGGAAGTTCTTTTTTGAGAGAGGCAAGAATGAAATAAGAATAAAGAAGGCAAGGCTAGGAAGGAGGAAGTTGAATCCTCATTGAAAGAAGACAAAGGTAAAGGAGTAGGAGGTAGTGGTGACCCTCTTGAACCTCCATCCCCATCCTCTTCATCCTCTTCATCCTCTTCTTCTTCTTCATCTAACTCTTCTAAAAAGAAACAACATGTGCAAACTAATACACCTTTGTTAAAATTGGATGTTAAATTTGATTTGCCAATCTATAATGGAGAATTGGATGCAAAGAAACTCGACAATTGGATCAAACAAGTTGAAGTTTATTGCAGGGTACAAAATTTCATTGATGATGCTTCAAAGATCTAGTTAGCCACTCTTCACCTGGGAGGCACATTGCTAATTTGGTGGGAGAGTAAGACTTAGGAAGATATTAGCAGATACGGTAAAATCATTTCTTCTTGGTTTGAGTTTATAGTTGTACTAAAAAAAAAATTATCCATTAGGGAACATGCAAAAAACAATGATGAATTGAGAATCATTAAGGAAAGAGAAAGGACAAAGTGTGCAAGAATATACACAGGATTTTAGGAAGAGGGATTTAATTTTGGGTATTCCATTGTACACACAAGAAATTTTGTTAAAATACATAGGTGGATTACACAAGAGTTTGAAACATACCATACTTATGTTTAATCCAACTAACATTGATGAAGTTAGTGTGCAAGCTATCCATTTGGAAACAAGCTTGAGGAATAGCCACGCTAGCCTCTTCATGGAATCTAGTAAGCACAAAGAGAGCAAGAAAGGGAAGGAGAAAAAAAGGGTAAGAAAAAGACCACAACTATCGTGCAAGACCTTGGTTCAGAATCTGGTGACAAATTGAAGATAGCAATTGTGGGTATTAAAGGTAATGTTCTTGTTGCTAGTACCACTTCCCATACTTCTTCTATGGAGTGTAATGAAGTCCCTATTGAAAGGAAAAGGAATGAGTTGTTTCACATAAGGACTATTGCAAAACAGAGTAAAATTGATACACTCATAGATAGTGGATCACAAGTAAATTTAATCTCTGAACAAGTTGTTAGGCAACTAGGATTAAAGACAACACCGCATCCTAAGCCATATCCATTGGGTTGGGTGAATGATAATGCTCGGTTACAAGTGTCAAGGCAATGTAAACTCTGATTTGCAATCACATCCAAGTTTGTAGATGAGGTAGAGTCAGATGTAATTTTGCTTGACATCTATGGGATGGTTTTGGGAAGTCCTTATTTATATGACAAGAAGGCCATTTTCTATAGGGAACATAACAAGTGTCATTTTTTTAAGGATGGAATTGAATACATGGTGAAAGCTCATCACATGAAGAATGATAGATCTGTTGTAAACATAGGGCATATGAAGATGATTGTAAATGCAAGCAATAAATTAACCCTTATGTCTATAATAGATAGTGATACTAAGCATGATGATCCTGATCATGATAAGGTGTCATAGACAACACAACATGAGGATTAGTTGCAAGCACATTTGAGCCTTCAACCTAAGATGGTAAAAGAGGCTTTGAATGATTCATTTTCTAATGATGTTCTTGTTCAGAAGATCTAGCACGTTAATACTTTTTCTTCTGCATCATTTTATTCAGTCTTATTGTTTTCTATTCTACTAGTTAGTTCTATGTGGATGGTGGATGTGACAATTAATATTGGTGAATATATAGTTGATTGTGTTAGCAACGCTATCTCATTTTTCATCTTGTTTGTGATGAGTCAAATGTTCAGAATTCCAACAAGGTGGACAATTGATACTAGGCAAGTGAGGAAACAATGCCCTCACTTAAATGTTGTATAAAATTAGACTTTTGGTGGTCCAAAAGCTTCTCAATTAGGAGGAATGATCTAGGAGGATCCTTGAACTTCAGAAATTTCCACAGTTTTAGAATCAAATGGCGGTATTAGATTGAAGATCTGCTAACACGAACTCGACAAAGAACTTGAATCATGCGTCAAAAGGAGACCGTATGCAGAGATATGCTTAGTCAAAATTGAATAAGCATGGTCAGTTGGTCAAATGAAAAATTGGTGATCATGGAACATTTCTACCAGTTCCACTTTTAGAGCTCAATTGTTTCTTCTAATATTGAACTAACAAACCAAGTTTGTATGTGGTGTTATGGACCGATTAAAGTTTCATTGAAACCGAATAAAATGATGATGTTGCATCACCAAAGCTTGACACTTGGTAGGATAGTGGCATATGACATGGAAAGAGTAGTGAGTTGGCATAAATATGGATTAAACCATAATTATTAAAGGAAAAAAAATGTATGATTTTAAAAAATAAAATAAGGAGGATTTAGTGGGATTTGATCCCTTAACCCATGCCTTAAAATCCTCTTTCCATACCATTTTTCATGATAAAAGGAAAATCCCTCTGTATACATAAATCTTTAAGTAAGATTTAATTCACATAAATATAATGTCAACCTTAAAATATAAACTATACCCCTAAAAATGAATAATGCTAAAAAATAAATAAACCAAATGTAAGTTGTAAAGCCCTTGGAACATGAAAATAAAGGGCTAAGACAAAATTGAAGGTTTTTTTTGTTAAAGGGAGGTTATAAACGAATTGTAAAAGAGGAAATTTTGTTAAAAGGGAGTTATTTCGTTTAAGAGGGTTATTGTTTTATTTGTTCATGGGGAGTTATTTATTAAATATGGAGGTTACACCCCATATAACATATTTTTATGTATAAAAAGGGGGTGTAGGTTCTTAATTTTTCAACCAAGTGATGTGAAAACTTTAGACAGATTTTTGGAGGTGATTTCTCGATAAGAAATTCTCTTAAAGAGAATTAGTCATATAGGAGGATTATTCAAGCATGAAGACAAATTGTTTTTGTAATACTTTTCTATGTAATTGGGTTAAGAGGCAATTGAAGCCGAACTTGAGAAATGAAGAGTACACCAGTGTCTTCATGTGTAAAAGTAGAGGCTGTGAGAGATTTTATTGTAGGACTAAAGCTTGGGTGATGTACAAAAGTCGTAATTTCTTGGCGTCATTAATAAAGTGGTTCCTCATTGAGAAGCGGACCTAAAGACATAGCTCAAATTGAGCGAACTCCATTGTCAAGTTTGTGATCTCTCTTCTTCTCTTCTATCTTATAATTCTCTTCAGTATTTGTTTCTTGAGTTTCTAATTATGATATTTAAGTAATTGTTTTATGTTTTATTAATTTTGGATAAGAACAAGCGAATGCTAATTTTTGTAATTTTAATGGTTAAAATACATGATCACGCAATTATGTTGGATCAGGAAAAATATGTGATTAGGGGTTAACTGAAAATTATTTTGTAAACCTCTAATTACAGATCAAGTGGTATCAAAGTAGTTTAACAGGAAAATTGCAAGTGGTGAATGTTAACCAGGTTGAAATTGAAGCGAGGAGAAGGTGTACTTGAAGAGTTTAATCCAGAGATTGGATCAAGGCGAGTCACTCAAAGACAAGCCATGGCACAACCAGAAGAAGGAAAATATCCCATTTCTAAAATCTTTGAGAATGAAGAACAATTTCGTAAAGCATTCCTGGATATGAGGATGATGGTGGAAGTTCTTTTTTGAGAGAGGCAAGAATGAAATAAGAATAAAGAAGGCAAGGCTAGGAAGGAGGAAGTTGAATCCTCATTGAAAGAAGACAAAGGTAAAGGAGTAGGAGGTAGTGGTGACCCTCTTGAACCTCCATCCCCATCCTCTTCATCCTCTTCATCCTCTTCTTCTTCTTCATCTAACTCTTCTAAAAAGAAACAACATGTGCAAACTAATACACCTTTGTTAAAATTGGATGTTAAATTTGATTTGCCAATCTATAATGGAGAATTGGATGCAAAGAAACTCGACAATTGGATCAAACAAGTTGAAGTTTATTGCAGGGTACAAAATTTCATTGATGATGCTTCAAAGATCTAGTTAGCCACTCTTCACCTGGGAGGCACATTGCTAATTTGGTGGGAGAGTAAGACTTAGGAAGATATTAGCAGATACGGTAAAATCATTTCTTCTTGGTTTGAGTTTATAGTTGTACTAAAAAAAAAATTATCCATTAGGGAACATGCAAAAAACAATGATGAATTGAGAATCATTAAGGAAAGAGAAAGGACAAAGTGTGCAAGAATATACACAGGATTTTAGGAAGAGGGATTTAATTTTGGGTATTCCATTGTACACACAAGAAATTTTGTTAAAATACATAGGTGGATTACACAAGAGTTTGAAACATACCATACTTATGTTTAATCCAACTAACATTGATGAAGTTAGTGTGCAAGCTATCCATTTGGAAACAAGCTTGAGGAATAGCCACGCTAGCCTCTTCATGGAATCTAGTAAGCACAAAGAGAGCAAGAAAGGGAAGGAGAAAAAAAGGGTAAGAAAAAGACCACAACTATCGTGCAAGACCTTGGTTCAGAATCTGGTGACAAATTGAAGATAGCAATTGTGGGTATTAAAGGTAATGTTCTTGTTGCTAGTACCACTTCCCATACTTCTTCTATGGAGTGTAATGAAGTCCCTATTGAAAGGAAAAGGAATGAGTTGTTTCACATAAGGACTATTGCAAAACAGAGTAAAATTGATACACTCATAGATAGTGGATCACAAGTAAATTTAATCTCTGAACAAGTTGTTAGGCAACTAGGATTAAAGACAACACCGCATCCTAAGCCATATCCATTGGGTTGGGTGAATGATAATGCTCGGTTACAAGTGTCAAGGCAATGTAAACTCTGATTTGCAATCACATCCAAGTTTGTAGATGAGGTAGAGTCAGATGTAATTTTGCTTGACATCTATGGGATGGTTTTGGGAAGTCCTTATTTATAAGGACAAGAGCACATTTATAGGGAACATAACAAGGGTCATTTTTTTAAGGATGGAATTGA
>VDFB02185016.1:0-20411 GCA_007258455.2 Sequoia sempervirens | reverse complement strand
CTAAATAGACGCACTATTCTCTATATCTTTGTTTGTAGTTTGATCTTTCAATTTCTCGAAAGGATATGGCCTTCATATTCAATGTATAAATATCCATTTCGGTGCTAAAATGCTATGTATAGTAGAATAGGATAGAGAATAGAGAAGATAGTAGAATACAATTTTCTAGCAAGGATGACTAGTTGCATATGTAAAATCATGGAGATATCAATGAAAATATAATAGTATGGTGCAATTGTTTTTGGTATCAGTTTTTTATGGTATTCATTGAAAAATATTATTGAGGTTGTCTCTGTAATGATGTTTTCTGGTTATTCAAATTGGTGTAACAAGTTTATACCTAGTTCGTCAATGTACATTTGTTGCATCTGTATGGTCAATTAATAGTTTCTTTCCAGTAAAGATTAAATTCTTTGAATTGATCATAGTAATTAGGGAATGTCAATTGGATGACTAAGAAGAACTCAATAATCACAATCTTGCATGTTTATACAAGTTATAAACCAAATAAAATGTTAAATAACTTGAATGTCTACCAGAACAATGAGCTTGTTTCAGATTTCTCTTAACTCTATAAACCCTATAAGGCACTGGTCTTTTCGTTATCATTCTTTAGTTTCACTCACATTTTTTACATCTATTAACTGAGCATATTAGGGTTTAGTTTTGAATAGTGGTATACAATATATACCAAATTTGATTTAGTTTGTTCATTTTCATATACCAACATGGACAAATCATTGCATGAAAGTTAGTTATAAGCCAAGCCTACATAATTCAGATAGGTACACTCGCCTATGTCTAGCAGCACCTGAAGAGTAGAAGGTCTAAAGTCTTTTTGACCTTGTTTGTTACCCTAAAACGCTGTGAAAGATTGGCAACCTTTCGTGGTTCAAACCTGCATTTTTGAGAGCTAACAAATTGGCAACTCTACTGGGGACATATCAATTCAGAATCAAGAAGGCCTTAATTATAGAGTCAGAAATGTTACATACAGACTCCGCTGGGAATAACAAGTAAAAATATTTTCTTACTTTTAAGAAAGTAAGTGGTGACTCTGATAAAAGCATCTCAACATGAATGGAAGAAGATCTCAATTCAGGGGAGGTCATTCTGGAGCCCCTACTAGAAATAGTAAATGGACATACAAAATTGATAAGGTTGACAATGGTAAAGGGGTAAGTGAAGATATGTGCTTGACAAACAAAGATAAATCATCAATACCTCACGGTGAAACATATAACTATTTTGATACATGGAAGGATGATTCAAGTCAAGAACCTCATACCCTAGAAGATCAGATAAATCCTTTTTACAACCCTGAGAAACATGCTGAGTTTGAAGCTAGGAAACAGGCCGAATTTGAAGCTGGATTCGAATCTGAATGACTCAGAATTCAGCATGAGTATGACCAAAAAATGCAAGGTAATCAGAATGGACCTACTAATCAAGGAATTCATAAGAAGATTATGAATCTTTAACTTATGAAGAAGTTAAAGCATGGTTTGAATCTCAAAAAAAGGAGAGGGAAGAGCAAGAAAAAGCCCAAATGATACAAGCAATGAGAGAATTCAAATTGCAGAAAGCTCAGAACATGACTCACACAACTGGTGGCTCCTCAAAGTACGTTCCACCTCATAAATAGGGTAATCATGGTGTAGGGTAATCATGGTGTAGGGTATTCTGATCCATTTGGGGTTCCTCACCATCAAGTTGGGAATTAATATAAACAGCCAAACCATCCACCTCACATTCCTACACAACATACAAATATATATCCACCTCCTGGTCAGCATCATGTGCCACATCATAATACACAATTAAATAATCCTATGTATCAATATCAATATCCACCCAACCCTCCTCCTCATTTGTATACCACTATGATCAGACAATTTGATTTGGTAGGGTTTCAGTTGTACCCTTATCCTATGGATGGTTCTTGGAGAAATTTGGTGCCTAAATTCACAGGGAGTAATGCAATCATTGTTGAGGATCATTTAAGGAGTTTCAATGCTTTCATTCAGGACTTGGATGTACCTCATGAAGATTTGCATATGAGGTTATTCATGATGTCCCTTATTGAGGAAGCTAGGGATTGGTTCAATAGCCTGGCAATAGCTTCTATTTATTCTCTCTAGATATTTCAAGATCAATTCCTTGAACAATTTGGGAATCTAAGTGCACTAGACGTTGCTCTCCATGAACTAATGCGAATTCAGAAACGTTAGAATGATTCAATCTTTGATTTTAACAAAAGATTCAATAAACTGCAAAATAGAATACCTCCCAGATCAAAGTTACCAGAATCTATAGCATTAAGTGTTTTCTTGAATGCATTCGACCCTAAAATAGGGTATGAGTTGAGAAATAGGTTCCCAAGGGACTTAGCTAAAGCACAAAAGATAGCATTAACAGTTGAGAACAACAAAAAGGCTGCTGAGATAATGAATAAGAGAGACAAGCCTGGAGCTCCTCAACAAAACAATAATTATCAATATAAGCAGGAGAACACATATAGGAATGACAGGCCTAGGCTGCATGATATGCCTTATAACACAAACTGGAAAGATGGAAAACCTATGATAGATAGGCCTAGAAACAAGGATACTCCTGATCCATTGAGAAAGAAGGGAACGTATATGGTGAATAAAAATTTATTTTGTGAGGCTTGTGATAAGCCACATTCCCCTGAGTATTGTGTTGTAGCCCAGAGGATGCAAGAAGGAGTGTTAATGGGGGATGGTGGAGAAGATCACACGATCTACTTAACTTCAAATGCTTTTCACCATGTTGAGGAGAGATACTCATCTTCAGAGGAGGGAGGTTATGAATATGATGTTGCAGAACAAAGGTACAATGTTCATATGGCTTAGTAGCATGTCTTTTCTAACTCTGAGGATGATTATGTAGAACCACAACCTGTTGAGGTGCCCACTCACAGTAATGTGAGGAGAATTACTGAGGAAGAGATAGAAAGATTGACTGTTGCTGTAGTAGAAGAAGCAAAGAGTAAGTATTGGCTGAGAAACATGAAAGTAAATGAGAAAGAGGGTGTCCCTAGGGGTATCTTTATGAAAGATCAAAAGGCTGCACAAGGAGTTTTGAAGAAAACTGAAAACAAACAATGTGAAGAAAGCAAACAAAATCCTGTCCAAAAGGATGTAGTGAAAGAGTTACACAAAGAAATTCAAAAGACTGATCAGTCAGATAAAAAAGAAAAAGAAGCGAACAAAGGAGAAATATTTGAACAAAAGAAAATAATTAAGGCAGAAGGTTCTTCTTTTGATTTTACTCAGGCCTTGTCTCAGGTAAAGATGTCTGTCCCACTTCTTGAAATGATGAAAATTAAAGAATACAGGGACAATGCAGTGCAATTGATAACAAATGAAAATGAAAAAAATGTAAATTCTGAAAATAAGATGGCTGCTAAAAATAAGCAAGATAATGTAAGTATTCCAGAAATTTTCTTGAGTAATGTATTGACAAGTCCTCCACAAGTTGATCCCTTTTTCACTACGTTACTCATAAATAACAAATTGTTGAGGAACTGTATGATAGATTCTGGTGCTGCCATGAATATTATGCCAGTGGGAGTGATGAAACAACTAGGCATGTGGGTGGATAAATATGAAGGAAAATGTTATGCAATGGATAACAGACCCGTTCCTATGGTGGGTATAATGAAAGATGTAGAAGTCAAGTTAGCTGCTTATCCTCAAGTAGCTTACAATATTGATTTAACAGTGATAGAAACCCCTCCTCAATTTGGTATGCTTTTATCAAGACAGTGGACGACAACTATTGGTGGAAATGTCCAGTTCGATCTGTCTTATGCAACAATACCGATAGATGGCCAAGAGGTGAAGTTGTATAAGGAACCGAGGATGAACCAACTTAATGAATGTGTGCCACAAGATCAAATAAATTGTTTCTGTGATGTTGATCTTGGGAGTTTCAATGTAGAACCAGCCCAGCCAGAATTGACCAATAGTGATCCAATTGAGAAGCATGCTGCACAGAACTACAACAGTGTATGGAAGATGTACTTTGATGGAGCTTGCAGCCAAGAAGGAAATGGAGTAGGGATAGTATTTGTTTCACCAGAAGGTACTACCTTTAAGTATTCATTCCTGTTAGCATTTGAATGTACAAATAATGTGGCGGAGTATGAAGCCTTATTAACAGGATTAAATATAGCTGTGAAATATAAAATCAAACTGTTGGCTGTTCTTGGGGATTCAAAGTTAGTTGTCTCACAAATTAAGTCAAAGTATGCAGCGAAACACAAAAGACTAAAGTAGTACATAAATGCTGTATGGGATACAATTGAGCTGTTTGATGCCTTCTCAATTGAGTGGGTAGATAGATCAAAGAATATAATGGCAGATTTTCTAGCTAATGTAGCGTTGAAAAGAGATGATATTACATTGGCTGGAATGTCACAAATTGAATTCAAGACAAGGCCTGTTGTGCCTAATAACATATATAGTTGGCAGGTTTTTAATGATGATACTGACCTTTTAAAATTTCTACACTGTGTTGATCAGTATGAAGCCCAAGAGATCAACTTCAATGCCTTTGTTGAAGAAGTTGATGGAAAAGAAATAGTATTTGGGAAGGAGATTTTGGAGCTTAAAACCAATAAACTTCCTAAAGGGTTAGTGGCACTTGAGAGGGTGTATGATGGAGGTGATCGGTCCCTTATGAAGCAGACACCAGTCAAAAGAGAAGACATCGAAGAAATTAACTTGGGGACTAAGATGGCACCGAAAAAGGTATATATAGGAAAAATGATAAGTCCTACAATTAGAAGAATGTTGATTGAATTGTTGAGAAAATATAAACATGTATTTGCTTGGTCTTATGAGGATCTGAAAGCATATAGGGAGGATTTGTTTCAGCATGAGATACCATTGAAGCTAGATGTTAAACCATTTAGACAAAAGCAAAGGCCTATAAATCCAACTCTGGAACCTAAAATGCAGGAGGAATTGGCAAAGCTCAGAGAAGGTGGAATCATTAAGCCAATCAGAAATTCAACATGGGTGTCAAATCTGGTCCCTATCAGAAAGAAAAATGGAGACATCAGATTATCTGTAGATTTTAGAAATCTAAACATAGCTTCCCTCAAAGACAATTATCCTCTGCCAAATATGGAGGCCATATTGCAGAAGGTGACAGGCTGTGAATTGTTGTCTACAATGGATAAATTTTTAGGATATAATCAGGTTAAGGTTAAAGAATCTGAGCAATACAAAACAACATTCATAACTCCTTGGGGAACGTATGTTTATCTGAGAATGCCATTTGGTCTCACTAATGTAGGGGTGACTTTTCAAAGAGCTATGGATGTGGCATTTGCTGATTTGATCAATATTCTCATGGTGGTGTATCAGGATGATCTCACTGCTTACTCAAAGAGGTCTGAAGATCATGTTTATCATCTTGAAAAGGTATTTATAAAAGCTATTGAATATGGTATTAGCTTGAACCCTAAGAAATGCCATTTTGTTGTCACGGAGGGTAAGCTTTTGGGGCATATTGTTTCAAAGGAAGGGATTAGGATAGACCCTGAAAGGGTGGAGGCTATTGATAAAATCCATGTCCCTAAAACTGTTAAGGCAATACAATCATTTTTTGGACAGATTAATTTTGTTAGAAGGTTTGTTTCTAAATTTGCTGAGGTTATTAAACCTATAACAAAAATGTTGAAGAAAGGACAAAAGATAGAATGAACTGCAGAAGCCTTGGAAGCTTTTGTATCTATAAAATGAGCCATCAAGGAGGCTCTTGTTCTTAAATCTCTTGACTTCTCAAAACCTTTTTAGATTTTTTCATTTGCATCACTGCACACTGTTGCAGCTGTCATGCTATAGAAGAATGAAGATGGTCATGAATAGCCTATATCTTTCTTCAGTAAGTCATTACAGGGGTCTGAATTAAAGTATGATATAATGGAGAAGCAAGCATTTGCACTAGTGAAAATTATAAAAGCTTTCAGACCATATCTTGTTGGAGCAAAGGTTGTTGCTTATGTTCCTCATGCAGCAGTCAAGGATATTCTAACATAGTCTGAAATAATAGGTAAAAGATACAAATGGATCAACAAAATCCAAGAATTTGACCTGGAGATACAAATTACTAAACTGGTCAGAGGTCAGGGTTTGGCTAAACTAATGGCAGAGGCAAATATTGAGGCAAATCAGATTTGCAATGTAGAGGAAGAAAATTTAATTGCAAGCATTGAGCACACTCAATGGTATACAAATATCATGTATTATCTTAAATACATGAAGTGTCTAGAGGGAATGAATGACAACTAGAAAAGAACATTGAAGTTGCAGGCATCAAAGTATGTTTTCATGGATGGAGATCTATTTTGGAAAAATAGGGATGGTATATTATTATTGTGTTTGGATGAATCTCAAGCCAAACGTGTCTTAAGTGAGATGCATGAAGGAGTTTGTGGGGGAGATTACTCAGCAAAGACAACTGGGCATAAAATTCTCAGGGCAGGGTATTACTGGCCCAGGGTTTTTAATGACTCTTTCACCTATGTAAGAAAATGTGAAGCCTACTAGAAGTTCTTTGGAAAACTAAAATATTAGGGAGCTTTGCCACTTCGACCCATGCAGGATGATGCTCCTTTCCATCAATGGGGAATTGATTTCATTGGAGAAATACAAGAAAATTCAAGTGGTGGACATAGATGGATACTAGTGGCCACTGATTATTTTACCAAATGGGTAGAAGCAATCCCAACTAAACAGGCTACAAGTAGAGTTGTAACAATTTTTTTAATGGACAATATCATTACTAGATTTGGTACACCAATAACATTGATCACTGACAATGGGATGTGTTTCAGGTCAGATGAATTCAAGAACTTATGTAGCACATATGGTATCACCATTTCATATGCAGCCCCTTACCATCCATAGGCTAATGGTCAAGCAGAATCTAGCAATAAAAGTCTTTTGAAGATTATAAGAAGGATGTTAGGTCAGAATAAGAAGGCTTGGCATTCAAAATTAAGACTGGTTGTATGGGCTGATAGAATTATGGTGAAGAAGGCAATTGGGAAGTCTCCATTTGAGTTAGTATATGGAATACAAGCTAAGATGCCTTTGCAGAACTTGTTACTTGTCTACAATTTTGTCCTTCAGGAGGATTTGGATATTCCTAAACCTATGGAGGAAAGAATGGAGCAGCTAGCTAAACTGGATGAAATAAGGAGAGTGGCTCAAAATCAAAACATAAAGTTACAGATGCAGATGAAATATCTATTTGACAAAAAAGCAAAGAGTAGGAAATTTGAAGGTGATCTGGTACTGATGTGGAATGCCAGGTGCCAGGAGAAAGGAAAACATGGTAAGTTTGAGGCTTTGTGGTTAGGACCTTTTGTGGTGGTTGGAAAAAAAGGCGAAGACTCATACTATTTGCAGAATATGGCTGGTGAAGATCAGGAATTTCCTGTACATGGGAAATTTCTGAAACAATTTTTCTCTTAAGTAACATAGAGGATTAAGGGTTGCCAATGCACGGACAACTCTTGATAATCTTCTTTAAGATTCTTTTCCACATGCATAGTAGTTTAGGAAATAAAAGGAACAGGACTTGCCAGTGCATGGACAATCCTGATTTTCCTTCTTTCAAAATGATTTTCCATGTACAGTAGTTTAGGGTCTCATTCTTTTCCAATGCCATATGTTTCATCATGCTCACATGTTCCATCATCTTGAGTTTGGTCTGCTCACACAGAAATCTAGATCCTTGCAATGATCTTACTATCATTCATCCCCAGATGGAGTCACTGTTAGAATTGTAAAATTTTGAAACTTTCATAGTCAATTGTATTCTTGAGATTCCAAATAAGTCCTCATCATAAGCATAAAATTCCCTCTTTGTATTGTCTTGCTTAATTTTTTGTCATAAGATCCATTTGAATCCATCTAGTCCTTCATATTTCATTGTAAGACCCATATCGGCAAGACAGGGTGAAGGTCTCCCCGACCTATATTTTTCACTAATGAATGTTTGTTGCAGACTATCGACAGGATACTCTTTTTGTTTCGGCGACAGAGAAAATTCAAATCGGCATAAGAAGGGTATTTCGGGATGAGCCATAGTGAAGTATTTTTTCTTGCCGACAGGCATATAGAAAAAATATATCGGCAAAAGGTTGGGGCATCATTGTAATGTCACGGCGAGTTTAATTTGTCTTACCGATTAGCATGTAATGAGGGTTATTTTGGCCAAACTGATTGGTATCGGCATGAAGTAATAGCGAGTACATTATGTTTCACCAACCGATGCATGTGGAAGTATATCGGCCAAGCTAAAGGTGTTCAGGATAAGGTCTTGGCGAGTTTGAATTGTCTTGCTGACAGATGATAGGGATATGTGTATTGGTAAGACTAAAGTATATCAGTATAATGTCTTAGCGAAGGCGTCGGGTCTTGGCAATAAGGTGTAAGGGGTTTCACCAAAAAGCTATCGGGGAGAAGCTATGGAGTCTTGCGGATTCAAAAGTTACGCCGATATAGATGTGTATCACTAGGAGGAGAAGTCTTCGGTATAAGTCTCACTGAGGTTTGAAAGTTATATCGACAGGGTATTTCGGGGTGAGTCTCATCGAATGAAGTAATCTGGAGGAATGGATTCGGCCAGACATTTGGTGTCGGTATGAGTCTTCTCAAAGGTTCATTGTCTTCCCGAAGGTATTGTTTCATTGGTAGGGTTTATTTCTTCGGTGAGAAAACTTGGTGGTCACGCCGAAATGAAATTTCATCGGTGAAAGGGTGATTTTGTCTCAGCGATTGGAAAATGATTTGAAGAATGCATATCGGTATGACACTATGAAGTCTATGCAACATCTCCCCGACTTGGAATTGTCACAGCGACATGAAAAAATAGAAGTGGTAGTCATCAAGTTGATCCCAGGTGTCGGTAAGACCACAAAGTGTCTTGGCGAAAGGTTAAGTAAACATTGCAAAAGGACTTCGCTCCAGATTTGAAAATCTCTCACCGACAGGACGTTTGATGTGATAGTGCCAGTTTCAAATGAGCCTTCATTCATGCTTCATTAATGGCACGACAGGATATAATAGTGAAGGTTTAATCAATTCTTCAGTACCGAATTGATTGCAGAAGAATTGGCATGCTGAATAGAGAATCGAGAAATTTTTCAGTCTGATGAGCTCGAGCAGAATACTGTAAGTAATTGCTTCTTGGTTTTTCACATTTTGATTCTGTAAGCTTGAGAATGGAGTCTTCTGGTTCTGGAAAGGGTAAGGGTAGAAAGCTTGGTGAGAGTAGTCAGTCAAAGGGAAAGAAACAAAACACTGATACAGAGCATGAAGGCATTGAACGAAGGTTGAACCAAGACCTTATTGATCAACTACCTGGTTCAGGGCCTAAAGCTAGAAGGTCCGCACAACTTAGTGCAGAAGTTGATAAGTTAGATGATAAATTCAAGTTCATAGGTGATGTCTGGACTGCCATAAGAGGGTATGAACTTTTCAATTTCCATTACCATAGAAGAAATCGCTTTGAACCAGTCTGTAACCCATGGAAGCTGAATGTAGGGAAACTGGTGTGCCCTAATATTTTTGTAAATGTAGAATTAGTGAAATTGCTTGCAGATAATTATGATCCAAAACATAAGGCTATATGTGACCCATCTGGAAAACCACAGATATATGTGTCTAAAGAAGCAATAGGTGAGGTTTTCAAATTGGAAGAAGGTACTGAGGAAATGGTCAAGATGGAAATCACGATCCGGAATGCTGTTGGAGATGCGGACACATATGAGCGCCGGGATTATTTGGACCACCTCGCTAAGACTCATTTGTGGCTAAGTAGAGCCTAATTATTCTCTATCTTTTGTTTTGTAGTTTGATATTTCCTATTTCCGAAAGGATGCGTCATTTCGTATTCTCAATGTATAAATATCCATTTTGAAAACAAAATGTTGGCGATAGGTAGAATAGGATAGAGAATAGAGAAGAGACCGTAGAATACAATTTTTTGGCAAGGATGAGACTGGTTGCATATGTAAAATCATGGAGATATCAATGAAAATCTAATACTATGGTGCAATTGTTTCTGGTATCGGTTGTTTATGGTATTCATTGAAAAATATTATTGAAGTTGTCTCCGTAATGGTGTTTTCTTGTTATTTGAATTGGTGTAACAAGTTTATACCTAGTTCGTCAATGCACATTTGTTGCATCTGTATAATCAATTAATAGTTTCTTTCCAGTAAAGATTAAATTCTTTGAATTGATCATAGTAATTAGGGAATGTCAATTGGATTACTAAGAAGAACTCAATAATCACAATCCTGTATGTTTATACAAGCTATAAACCAAATAAAATGCTAAATAACTTGAATGCCTACTAGAACAATGTACTTGTTTCAGATTTCTCTTGACTCCGTAAATCCTATAAGGCACTGGTCTTTTCGTTTTCATCCTTTAGTTTCACTCACATTTTTTACATCTGTTAACTGAACATATTAGGGTTTAGTTTTGAATACTAGTATACAATTTATACCAAATTTGATTTTATTTGTCTATTTCATATGCCAACGTGGACAAGTCATTGCATGAAAGATAATTATAAGCCAAGCCTACGTAATTTAGATAGGTATACCCGCCTAGGTCTCGCAACACCTGAAGAGTAGAAGGTCCAAAGTCTTTTCGACCTTGTTTGTTACCCTAAAACGTTGTGAAAGATTGGCAACCTTTTGTGGTTCAAACATGCGTTTTTGAGAGCTAACAAATTGGCGACTCTGCTGGGGAATAACAAAGAATTTGTGCCTTAATCATAGAGTCAGAAATCTTACATATAGACTCCGCTGGGAATAACAAGTAAAAATATTTTCTTACTTTTAAGAAAGTAAGTGGTGAATCTATTAAAACATTGCAATATGAATGGAAGAAGATCTCAATTTAGGGGAGGTCATTCTAGAGCTCCTGCTGGCAATAGTAGATGGACATACAAAAATGATTAGGCTGACAAGGGTAAAGGGGTAAGTGAGGACATGTGCATGACAAACAAAGACAAATCATCAATACCTTATGGTGTGAATTGTTTTGACACATGGAAAGATAGTTCAACTGAAGAGCCTTGTACCCCGGAAGATCAAAAAAATCCTTTTTACAACCCTCAGAAACAAGCCGAATTTGAAGCTAGAAAACAGGCCGAATTTGAAGCTAGATTCAAATCTGAAAGACTCAAAATTCAACATGAATATGACCAAAAAATGCAAGGTAATCAGAATGGACCTACTAATCAGGAAATTTATCAAGAAGATTATGAATCTTTAACTTATGAAGAAGTTAAAGCATGGTTTGAATCTCAGAAAAAGGAGAGGGAAGAGCAAGAAAAATCCCAAATGATACAAGCAATGAGAGAATTCAAACTGCAGAAAGCTCAGAACATGACTCACACAGCCGGTGGCTCCTCAAAGTACGTTCCACCACATAAACAGGGTAATCATGGTGTAGGGTATTTTGATCCATTTGGGGTCCCTTACCATCAAGTTGGGAATCAATATAGATAGCCAAACCATCCACCTCACATTCCTACACAACATACAAATATATATCCACCTCCTGGTTAGCATCATGTGCCACATCATAATACACAATTCAATAATCCTATGTATCAATATTAGTATCCACCCAACCCTCCTCCTCATCAGTATACCACTATGATCGGACAATTTGATTTGGCAGGGTTTCAGTTGTACCCTTATCCTATGGATGGTTCTTGGAGAAATTTGGTGCCTAAATTTACAGGGAGTAATGCAATCATTGCTGAGGATCATTTAAGGAGTTTCAATGCCTTCATTCAGGATTTGGATGTACCTTATGAATATTTACATATGAGGTTATTCATGATGTCCCTTATTGAGGAAGCTAGGGATTGGTTCAATAGCCTGGCAACAGCTTCTATTTATTCTCTCCAAATATTTCAAGATCAGTTCCTTGAACAATTTGGGAATCTAAGTGCACCAGACACTACTCTCCATGAACTAATGCGAATTCAGAAATGTCAAAATGATTCAATCTTTAATTTTAACAGAAGATTCAATAAACTGCAAAATAGAATACCTCCCAGATCAAAGTTACCAGATTCTATAGCATTAAGTGTTTACCTGAATGCATTCGACCCTAAAACATGGTATGAGCTGAGAAACAGGTTCCCAAGGGACTTAGTTGAAGCACAAAAGATAGCATTAACAATTGAGAACAACAGAAAGGTTGTTGGGATAATGAATAAGAGAGCCAACCCTAGAGTTCCTCAACAAAACAATAATTATCAATATAAGCAGGAGAACACATATAGGAATGACAGGCCTAGGCTACATGATATTCCTTATAACACAAACTGGAAAGATGGAAAACCTATGATAGATAGGCCTAGAAACAGGGATACTCCTGATCTATTGAGAAAGAAGGAAACGTATATGGTGAATAACAATTATTTTTGTGAGGCTTGTGATAAGCCACATTCCCCTAAGTATTGTGTTGTAGCCTAGAGGATGCAAGAAGGAGTGTTAATGGGAGATGGTGGAGAAGATCACACGATCTACTTAACTTCAAATTATTTTCACCATGTTGAGGAGAGATACTCATCTTCGGAGGAGGGAGGTTATGAATATGATGTCATGCGTAACAAATCCTAGAAAATTCCTATGGATGAAGAAAATATAGCTTTGAAAAAGAATGATACATGAGATCTAGTACCATTTATTGAAATATGAAAACTTGTTAGTTGCAAATTGGTTCTCAATAAAAAAATTGGTTTAGATGGAGGTATTGAAAATTGCAAATCATGATTGGTTACAAAATTTTACTCTCAGGTTGAGGGTGAGATGATTATAATGATATATATTCTCCTATTGCAAAAATGATATCCATTAGATTCTTTCTTTCTTTTGCTACTGATTATAATCTATAGTTTGAAAAAATAGATGTGAAAGAAACTTTGCTTCATGGTGATTTGGAAGAGGATATTTATATGGCATAATTAGAGCATTATGTGGTGAACGGTAACAATTATTTAGTTTGTAAAATGAAGAAATGTTTGTACGGCCTCAAAAAAATTCCAAGGATGTGGTATTATAAAATTGATACATATGTGCTGAATTTGGGATTTAAGTGTTCTAAATTAGATCATTGTGTTTACTATAAAGATGATGATGCTTATTTCTTATTTATTGCAATATATGTTGATGATATGTTATTTGTTGTTAAAGGGAAAAGGATTGATTTCATAGCTAAATTCTCAACTTGTAGCTAAATTTGAAATGAAATATATTGGTGTAGCTAAACACATTCTTGGAATGGAAATAAGAAGAGATGGAGTGAACAAAAACTTGTGGCTTGCTCAAAGTATGTCAAATCAGTTTTACAGAGGTTTAATATGTAGGATTTATACCATTGTGTGTTATTTTAATAGTTTAAGCTATCTACTTTACATTGTCCAACATCCTCATTAGAGATGGAATACATGAATATAGTACCTGAACAGAGTGCAATCATAGGTTTGATGTATGGTATGATTTTCACTAGCTAGACATTTCCCAAGCAATAGGAGTTCTTTCCAGATATATGTATAATCCTAGTAGAATTCACTAGTATGCAATTAAAAGAGTCTTTGTATATTTGTAGGGTGCCTCAAATTATTCCTTGTGTAATCATGGTAATTTGATAGGAGATTAGTATTCCCTTGATATTCATTGTTATCTAGATTCAAATTGGGTAGGTAACGTTGATAGAAAACAATCTACCAATGCTTACTATTGATAACCTCTTCCTTGATAATAAGGAAGTTTTTATGCACCTATATAGCAATATCAATTGATTTATTCCCATTATAAAAAAATTTCTTGAGCCAACCTTGGGTGAATTAGGTTCAGAATCTCATTTTCTCCATCTTGTCAACTTCATCTTTGACAAGACTATTGGAGTTATTGCTTTTATTGGATCACTCTGAATAGGATTAATTAAATTTTTGATAAAGGTGGTGATCTCAGTCACTTGGGACTTGAACTCAATTTTAGTTGCCTCATCTTTATTCATTATTTGTAAAATATTGGAGACTGACCTATGCAATTCATCCATTTCCTAAGCTTAGTTGGTGGGACCCAATTTTATGGTTGAAATGTTGAAATCTCCAAGTAGAATGCTCCTACTATTTTTATCTACTTTGGGGGTGACCACATGTAGGATTATGGATCCCAAGGAATCTCTAATCATATGAGAACTTATTTTTTCCTTATTCTCTTTAGGCCTCTCTACCCTACTCAAAATAGCCTTTTAGCTTAATTTAGGGACTTTAATAATTGGATTCTTACTCTTGAGTTGCCTCTCCAACCATGCAAAAGTTGTAGCCTTATCAAAGGACTATATTTGTTGAGGAGGATATGTTTCCTTTTGAATCTCTTCTTCATGCACACCCTCTTCTTGCATCATGGATTATCTAGAATACCTCTTGAAAGCTTCCCCTCCTTTGCAAACTTTTCTTGTGAAGGTGGAATTGATGCATCCTCCATAGAATTCAGTCCTATCATGCCTTTCTTTTTTGTGTTCCTACAAATATCCCAACAATTTATCCACACTTTCCATGGAGGGAGGCTCAAGTGTTTCTTGTGAGGAAGATGGAGGAGTATCTTGTGATAAATAATTTAATAGAGACCTATTGACTTGTGATAGCACTATGGAAACTACCTCCTTAGGCATATGAGAGAGGTGATTTGTGAATTATTATAGTAGGTCAAGAGAGGTAGGAGGAAGGGAAGTGGAAGGAATAGTAGAATAAATGGTAGATATGGTGAATTAAGGGGATGGAATAGATACAGTGGAAAGATGAGAATTTGGGGAAGGATTAGGAGAAGATTAAATTTTAATGGGAGAAATAGAAGGAGTGAGAATCGAAGTGGTGATATCTATAAAGATATCAATGGGAGAAGTTAAAGAAAAGATAATAGGAGGAATGGTGGATGTGAGAGAAGTCTAAGAAATGGAATGAGAAAGTGGAGGAATGGAAGTAGAAGGTGTGGGGGATGGAGAGGAATCCTCTTGAACTTTTGTGGTTGGCTCCATCGAGACCTTCTTAACTCTCTTAGCTCTCTTTGGTTGAGGCTTATCTCCCTCTATTATTCCTTCCTTTATTTTATAAATCCTTGGATTTGCAATGGGTTGCCCTTCTTTTTTGGTCTTTTTGGTCTTTCCTTTTGCTTTGGAAGAAGTTCCTACTTCTTCCCCAATGGAATCCTCACCAGACTGATCCTCTTCACCAATATGTTCTTCTTCATTGAAAGAATCATGTTATTCCTCTATTTCATTGAATGTTAATTCTACCCCCTAAGCAATGAGAGTAGAGGTTTGGGCTTCTACCCATTTCTTAGTTCTTATAATGATCTTGGTTATGATATCAAGATCAATAATATTCTCCTCTATCTAATCTGGAAGTGGAATTGGTTGATTGGCCACTTCATTGTACTCATCCTCCTATAATACTTCCATATTCTTGCACTTTTTTAGGGATGATAGAAGAGAGTTATGATGTATTCCAAAATGGCTCTGGGAAATCTTTTTCTTCTTAACCTCTAGATCATCTTGGAAGTTGGCCTAGAAGTCCTCAATATTTAATTTGTGCCCATCAAACCACTAATTTCTTCATTTTTCTATAAGGGTCAGAATTTCTTGTTTGAATGTGGAAATTAAATCCAAATGCTTGTATCTCCACATCCAAATGCTAAACTGATTGAGTTGAGGGACAAACATACAATCCTCTTCAAAGTTCCAAGGGATAAGGCACTCCTCTATGTTTTCCTTTCAACAACTAGTTCAAGATGTAGAGTTTCTTTGTCATCTCCAATATCATTATTTTTTCATTAGGATATTTGAGCAGCCTATAGAAAGCTCATAAGAAACCCTCCATTTTGAAATAAGTAAATTTTGGGAATAGGATAAACCAATACCCAAACCTTTTAATCATCTCCATTGTTGAGGAGGATAGCCTTATGTTTAGGCCCCCTTGTAGAGTTCAAACTATGAACATTACAAAAACATCATTTACTCTCTTGTAATGATTCTTTATGTTTTGCATTTAGAAATGAGGGTAGAAGTCATAAACCTTATCTTGATTGGGGCCCATACCAACATGACCCAAGTATGTTGATCCTCTACATCTAAAGTTTGCAATAAGGATATATACTATGCAGGAGATCATGAAGAACATCCTAATTTTATTTACTATAGAAAATTATTGGTGGATGTTATCACTGATCATTTGGGACCAAGGGAACTTTTTAGTCTCTTAGGATTTCTTCAACATAGTAAAATATTCTGTTAGTGTAGGTTTTTTATTTTCCTAGTGGGTTAATTACTTTCCTTAGTACTAGGTTTTTCCTACATTTAACAAGCTGCTTAGATAATAAAGTGAGTTTGCCATTGAGGATATAAGTATTTTATGCCACCTCTCAAGGGGTGGAACACTTTTCACTTCGGTGGAATATCCACTTTGGTGGTCCATTCCACTTTTGTGGTTGATTTCATTGGCTGACTTTCCAACTACCTCCTCTCCTAAGTTCTATATAAACTCACTACCTATCTTTTATTTTCATCCATTCGTTCTCTTGCATTGTTGCATACTTTGGCATACATACACCTTGACGCATACAGTCATTATTCATGCATCTTTGCATTGTATCTTCTCATCATGGAATCTCTTAATTCAATTCTTTCACATCAACATTCAATAATCTCTCAGAGTCCTAGTTTACATTCTTATGTTTTAACAGTTTATGTAACTTTGATTTTCTCTCAAAAAATTCCTTGGGTTATTCAATCTATTTCAAATTTTGAACATGGTATCAAAGCTTTTTTTTGAGAAATCTAAGTTCATAGATTCTTGATTGAGATATTGAGTTTCTTGTAAAGATCTTGTAAATTTCCGTATGCTATTCTCTTGCATTTTAAATGATCTAGAGAATCAAAAAGGATTGCAATGATCTAATAACCTCTTCATATTGCATATATGTTTTTTGAGATCTAGGTGATTGCAGCATTTCTGGTTATATTGGAAGCATTTTTCAATGTTCCAACACATCCAGAAGGCTTGAGAAAGTTAGATCTAGCTTTTGTTTCATCTAAATTGGAGATCATTTGACAAAGTTGCAAATAGGGGTTTGAAGCTCAAATCTATGAATAGATTTTTACTAGGGAATTTTTGGCCCAAACAGACCTTTCCATTGCGTTCAAAAGGCCCAAAAACCCCTATTCTCATATAAGATTGGTATATTTTAGATGAATTTGACTTTTGTCAAATTTTTCTTTTGCCAAGGGGTCGTCATTGCAGGCAAAATTTAACCTATTTTTTAAAAAATTCATAACTTTTTGCCACAATGTCCTTTTTCTACAAACAAGATATCATTGGAAAGCTAGAGATGAGAAATTTCCATCTACTGAAAATATTTTTTTCCATTTTATATTAGGTATTGTAGGTTGAAGCTATTTTTGCATTTTTTCTTCAACGAGCCATAACTTTCACCCCAAAGCTCCATTTTTTGGAAAAAATAGGTGTTGGAAAGGTATTGAAGAGAACTACATGACTATAGAGCTAAAAATTTTTTAGATTTATCTCAGATTCATTTTATATCAGAATTTATAATTTTGGTCATTGTGGGCCTATTGAGCATTGTATCTTGGAAAAGGCTTTGTAAATGCACTAATAATAAAGTGTCAAAATTGTAATATCTTGGGAGGGTGAATTCTAAGATTAGTGGATAGGGGGGTGTCTCTTGATGTCTCTTTTTGCATTCACTTAAAAAAATAATTTGTATCAATCTTAGGGGGATTATACAAACAATTTGAAATCAAAAACTAAGATAAAGTTCCATTTATGGGGGTGTTAAGCATGTCTCTTAAAAATTATTTCCATCCTTCTATTTTCAAGTTAACTTTAGAGAACTATTTGTCCTGGAAATAAGGGATAAAGAATCATTTCCCTGAGTAAGATCTACTACCCTATCTCCTTGGACTTGTTCCTGAGCCAAGTGACTATGATCAGAAGAATGCATGGTTTAACAATAATGACATGGTCTATGGACTGATATTTCTTACTATTTATGAGGATATTCTACATCATGTAGAGCACACTGAGTGCCCTTTCACTACTTGGACCATCATTCAACAGTTGTATGGAGACACTGAATCTTTGTCTTAAAGTGATATTTCCTTAGAGAACCAGGCTATTGTGGATGATATTGAGACTTGTGTTTTCTCATCATGTGTGGATGATCAATTCATTGATACCCCATGGTGTAGGAGCACCTAAAGGTATTGATATGCCTGCAAAGAGAATTTTTGTAAAGTTTGAATTGACATCAAGAAAATCATGTAAATAGGTCATGGTTAGATCATTTTAAATGTATTTTCTTTAATAAGTCTCTAGGTGGTCAAAGAAACTATATTGCAAAAAGTTGTCATTTATTGTCAATAATGTAAAAATGCAAAAAAGTGCACAAAATCAAGAATGTGAAGAGTCATGTGGAAAAATGGAAGGATAGGTCATTGAAGTTGAAAAGGAAGTTTCTTTAATTGATGTAAAAAATCTATTAAGCATTGTAAAGGGAAAGAAAGAGGCAGATTTTGCATTCTTCAAACATTTTTACTAAATAAAGTTCCATGTTTCTGTTTTTTTTGTGTTTTTCTCTTATTTACCAATCTTGTACAGACTGAATTGAATTCATTAAGCTGAAATATTGTTTGGATTTAATAAAATAATGTGTAAGACTCCCATTAAAGTTGATTAGAGAGGCTCTTACTAAGTTTAGGGTTTGATTTAATCTCTTTTGCATAAACTAGTTTGAAAACCCAGTCAAGGGTTTTGAGAGTCTTGTGAGGGTTAAATCCACCATCCCACCGTTGTAGGTTTAGTATATTAGTGGGATTTATTATTTTGAATTTATTTAGAATGATTTAAGTGTTGTGTGCATTGATAGGAATAGGGAAGGCAAGAATATGAAGTTTTGTTGCTGCAACAAGGGAAAAATCAGTGATCTTCATGCATTAGAGGATGCTACAGACTAAGGTTTGGTAAGATAATAATTGCAGAGGCTTGGTGACAGTTTAGTTACCATGTACAGACATATCTTGACCTATTTGAAGTAGTGGATAAGTGTAAGAAGGTTTGGAAGGTTGATTACCACTAAACCCATGTTTTGCTTGGTTTAGGATGGCATATAATGATGGTTTTGTTATTTGGAGCAATATTGAGCCTTTTAATCTCTAAAAGTTGATGATTTGAAAGTTGATGATTTGAAATTTTTGTGACCTAATTCAATGTTTTCTATGGTTTTCAAATGATTTCAAGCTGATTTAAGGGTACTTTCTTTGGAATTTTGACCTAATTTGGTGCATTTTGCTACTGACAGTCTATTGTTCTATTATGGTTTTCAAACAACACCTAAGCTTGAATTATGTTTAATTAGACCAAAATGGGTCCCTGAAAAGATGTCTTGTCTATGGAGGTTTGATATGGTTTTGAAGTTATACCCACTTTTAGCAGGATGGACTACTACAAGCAAAATGGATGTTTGGGGTGTAAAGGCTAAAAGAATGAATTTATGAGATTGTTGATGGTTTGATTCTATCTTATACATGTTGTTCAAGGTGTTTATGAAATTAGTAATTGTATTGGCTTATAGTTCCTTTCATGGTGTTATGTGTCTTGAGTTTCTTGAGGAAGGGTTGGTGCAAGTTGGATGAGTTGCATGAATTGATTGATTTTAGAGTTTCCCATAAGAGATTTTTCTTTGGTTTAGTCAATTTAAAGATGTTTAAAGTTGATTTAGATTTGACAAGAAGTTCAAAGTAATAATTGGTAGTTTTTTGTCTTTTTTCCTTGCAAGGAAGTGTGATTGGGAGAATGTTGGTTGGTTCAGATATTTCCAATAGGGTTTTGCTTTGATTTAGTTAATAAGAAGATGTTTAAGGTGTATTAAGGCTTTATGAGAATTTGGAATACTGTTTGGTGATTTGATGAATGGTAGCCTTGTAATTTCAATTGAAAATGAATGGACTTTGTTTAAAAGATAAGTGAATTTTTTGTGATTATTTGAGTGGATCTTCTTAGGTTGTGTTTAGAGTCAGAAGTACCCCTGAAAGTTTGTTGATTTTGGTAGATGATCTGCATCAATTGGTATTAGATCTAGTTGATTCTAATAGTTGGTTAAGTTTTTATTGATTTATTAGTTGCGGGTGCTTGATCCATCTTAAAGCTATAGAGAAGAAGAGTTCTGAAAAGTTGTGTGTTGGCGAACAAGGAAAGGTCTATGTTCACCATCCTCCAATGGAGATTAAGCTAGGGAGAAGGTGCATAGAGAG
>VDFB02185015.1:0-17535 GCA_007258455.2 Sequoia sempervirens | reverse complement strand
CAAGTGGGTGGAAGCCATACCAATGACCTACATAACTAGGAATTAGATATCAAAGTTCATCCTAAACTATCTTATATGTCGATATGGCATTCCCCAAGCTATTATCTTTGATAATGGGACACCATTCAAAAATCAGGATGTCTGCGACCTTTGTGAAAAATTTAAAATCCAACATTGCTTCTCCACCCCATATTATCTCCAAAGCAATGGCCAAGTAAAAGCCACTAATAAAACCATATGTATCTCAATCCCGCCCTCTAGGCCTATCGAACTAGTATCTGCACACCCACTAGTGCCACCCCATTCTCCCTGCTCTATGGATCAGAAGTCATACTGCCCATTGAGATCAAACTCCCATCACTAAGAATATCACTACAAAACCTCATCACAGATGAAGAATACTGAGTATCAAGATTGAATGAGCTGGAGCTACTAGATGAGCAGCATATAGTCACTTTAAATCATTTTCAAGTCTATCAAAATAGACTCTAGAGGAGCTATAACAAGAAAATTAGAAGTAGGAATTTCAAAGTCAAAGAACTAGTACTAAGGGAGAATTAGAAGAACGTCCCAAATCCAAACAACAAAGGAAAATTTGAACCCAACTAGGTGGGACTATTTGTTATCATAGCAAGCTATAAGTCTGGGGCATATCAATTATCAACACCTGTAGGGGAACCTTTGCAAGAGCCCATGAACAAATCCCATCTCAAAAAGTTTTATTCCTAATCTTTAAAGATATAGAACCAAAAAATCCAAAAAAAATAGAAAATGTCTTGAAAAAATGGTTACCTTGATGAAAAATTGGCAAATAGGCATCTTGGTGACAACACAAAAATAAAAAAAATAAAAAATCTAGAAAAATAGAAAAAGGATTCAAAACAGTAAAGAGAAAAAATCATCCTCTAGTGAAAACCACTTTGGTGGCGCTTTGGGCAAGTACCTTGGTGAAAACCTAGACAATAGGTACCTTGTGTAAATAAGCACTTTCCATCCACTAGGATCTTCATGACTTGTTTTGCATCCATCCATTACACTTCCATCATCCATCACATTCAATATCTCCATCATCCATTTGACATCCACACTATAGCTTGAACCTATGTTCGTGTCATGATCCCTCCTAGTACTACTGAGCTCATTCTCAAGGTCAGTTTGTCATACCTTTATCGAAGTAGTCTATTGCACCACACTGGGGGCATCATCTCATTGCATCAGATTTGTGTATATTCTTGAAGTCCTAAAGGCAAAAAATCAAAAAACATCAAAAAATCAAAAAAATCAAAAAAAATAGGTCAAAAAGTTAGTCAAAAATTCAAAAATAGAGTCGTCTTGTTCAACTATAGGTCTCTGAGCCTTGAACATAGGCAAGGTTGATCTTTGATCATCCCCCAAGACAATTAGGTTAGTCCTTTAGGAGTCCATCATGATAAACTGCAATTTCATCATGTATATCTTAATCTGTAAATTGGTCAAGTCATCAGTTGAACTATGTGGTCTCTGTGTATATAACGTAGGCAAGGATAATCTGGTTGATCATCCCTTGAGGCCCCTAGGATAGGTCTTTAGGTTAGTCTTTTGGTCAAAATATCATAAAACACCAAAACATTTGGAAAACTGAAAAAAATCAAAACATTTGAAAAATATCAAATATACCAAAAACAACCTCAAAACACTTGAAAAAATCCATCTGTCTCATCTCGCTTTCACCCAAAATAACATCATTCACAATAAATCAATCATCATCCCCAACCTTTGGTGAAACAGTCAGAAACAAGTCTAGCAGATTAAAAGTGAAAAACTCAAAACGTCAGTCTCAAAGTCTAGGTTAGTATGTAAGCAAGTTGGTGAACTCTTTGTGTCAATAGTCTATCATACAATGATTCCCATATCAAATCATCTAATATCATCATGTCCTAATATGCATCCTTCCTACAATGGACATCAACATCAGGCATCATCATAGTTTAATCTTGGCTAGTGGTATTGAAGAACATCAACTTGCTTGTTTACTATATCTTTTTCTTTTGATATATCTTATTGTGCTCATTCCAAGGATCCTTCAATGATGTCCCCAATGAAGGGATTTAGAGAGATAAGAATGGGGCAATTATCATTATCTTTTGTCTACTATGCTTGTTGGATGTTCTTGTAATATAACTTGGCATCTACCTGCTTTATTAGGTATGTATGGAGGGTGTTTTGGATATCTTGTTGACCACATAGGAAGGATTTCCTTCCTATTTCTTGGTTTGAGATGTGTGAAATACCTAAAGTGCATCCTAGTAAGGTTTTTGTATGTCAGGTGTGAACAAGATACTCCTATCTAATTGTTATAGTCAAAGTCTTTTGCACTAGATACCACACCATCTTGGTCCTTAATACCTTGATGCATCGTATTTATGTGTGTTATCAAAAATAAGATAATTGGCCCTTTGAAAATCCCAACTCCATGGTAGATATTCATTATCGTCATCATCTTTTGTCTTGTTGAAATCTCTTCTTTCTTTCATTCCTTCTCACTTTTCACACTAATAGGGTACTATGATAGCTAATCACCATCATCATTAATCATGCATCCACAAATCGTCAACATATTGCATATCATATAGGAAACAGTGATCATCTCATATGCATTGCATCTCCATCATCATATAATGTAGATTTGTTATTGTAAACATCTCAAAAATTACCACATTACAATCATTTTGCATAAACATTTCATAAATCATCCCATATCATTATAAGCATCCAGTGCATAATTAAATGAAGCATAACAGGCATGTAAGCATTATAAACAACCCATTGCATTAAGTGCATACATATCATCCGTAATCATATAAAACATCTCATAAAAGCATTCATTATGCCATCACATATACATCATAAGTTCATTACTCACATAACATTTTGCATATCATAAATCATCATCTCCATACCATTTTGCATAACATATCATTTCATATATAACATCACATCACATCATTATATAACATCATCATAAGTGCATATCATACATGGAAAATCACATACATTCATCATTGCATAGCCACATATCATGATCATTGCATTCATAGCATCATCACCATCATAAAAAAAAATGATATTGAAAAAGAAATCATTTCATAGCATAAATCATCACATTTGCATCAACATACATAAATCATCATGTAGATTGCATCATACACCATCATTAAAGTATAAATAAAAGATACTGAAAGAGAAATGCACCATCATAAACATCTATATTACATATCACAAATGCATATCATATATCATCATTCATTAGAGGCATAATATAGATTTGTTAGTCGCATAACCATCACATAATGCATACATCATCAAAAAGAAATGCATCCATACATAGTGTATCCATCACATACATCATAATACCATAACATTATTGCATCACATATAGAAATAGAACCATCCACAGATGCATAATAAATAAATGGTACATGACATATCACATCAACATCATCATCTCATATATATCATCAAGTAACTATCATAGTACAAAATAATAATCAGATCACTATACATGTATGTATGGGTACAAAAAGGCCCAACGGGCTATCAAAAATGAGCCCATATGGCACAAAGGAATAATGTCTCGATCAAAAAGGAGGTCTAACCCTTCTACCTGCTATCCTTGCCTCTATCACTGTGACCCTCTGTAGGTCTGTGCCCTGTCCTCTGTGAGAAGTCTAGGACTAGGGCTACTCACAACACGACCTAGTAATAATACAATCTATAATAGTCATCCTCCTATACGACCTCTCTGTAGGCTTGAAGAGACACTATGTTGTGAGAAGAGGAAGCTTCCATACTCTCTAGCTACTATCTACAACCCATCTCTGCGGCCGCCTGTAACTCTGTGGCCTACCTTTGTAAAATTTCCTAATCTCTCTCTGCACGGACCTAGTCCCTCTTTGCTATCAAGGCCTAGATCTGGGCCTATAACTGTGATATCAGGATGTCCCTTGGATCTGGCTGACCAGCTGGCTATACTAGTAGAGGTTGCACGTTAGGCTAGTCCTCACCTCTGTCTCATGGTGGTGTAACAACCCAATCCTAGTGTCCGTCAGGTCCATCGTTCGACCCCTAATCCTGGTCCTTCATGTGTACATCAGCATGAGGTTGATCCATCTAAATCTATGATGGCTGGTCCTGTGCCACCTAACCTACTAGAGGACCACCACCTCCTCATTTTCAACCTACCCCCCTCCCCCTAGCTCTCCATCGAGCGGAGGGTGCACCTGGAACTATCAGTCATAGAAGTGGTCGGAACCAATCTTTGTAGACCTGAGTCGCTCCTGGGTCTGTAGCTCCCTAATCATATTCCCATTATTGGGCCACCAACTACCTAAAGCTATCCATTGCCTCAAAGGTAGGAATATATCTCCCCCAAGCACCCCGCTACAATACTATACAAGCAAAAATGGCCACATAGTCATCATCTGGCCTATCTAGAATCTCCCCAAACTAGCACTGAACTCGTCCTAGAAAATATCTCTCAATCATAGTATGCTCCTACCTTTGCATAAACTTGTCTTAGTGGGAAAAGAACAGTTGTTGAACACCATCAACCCATTTGGTCCGACTAAGGTATGGGCACCACGTGAACACCATCATCTCATCAATGACCCTCCACCAATGAGGGATCCCATGCTCACCTCTATGTGTGAAGGACACATCACCCCTATAATACCAAACTACTGGATCATCGGGCTCAACTAGCACTGGAACAACCCGCGGTCGAAGAATGGAGATATGCTCCCATGCCCACAGATGAGGGAGTGTGACACCTACACCAAGTGCTATCTCATCTAAGTATGCGTACTCATGTAAATCCCTATAAAGGGAGGCAAGAAGAATGGGACCCCATGCAAAATGGACTGGCTTGTCATGAACCATCCACTCCCAGCAAATCCCCCAGCTAGGACTAAAGTATCGACCTTCTCAATCCGAGGTGAGAAGACCTGAGATGATGTCAATAATAACTAGTTGGAAGGGTGTCATGAGCGTCCTATGGCACTCTAACTTGATTTGTCCCTCGTAATATATAATGTCATCTGTATCCAAGACCGCATGGCAAGCATCCCGTCTGGCATCCATATCATGAATAACTCGCCAACCATGTATCAATAGTCTAAGGATCTGCCACACGTCCTCCAGGGTAATGGTGGCCTCACCAGTGGGAAGATAAAAGGATGACGCCTCACTAGGCCATCTCTCAGCAAGCACAGACATCATGTCAAGATGGGTCTGAACAGGTGTTGCATAGGCAATGTACCATAGCCCCATCTCACAAAGTTGGTCCTACTCCTTGTTAGTCAGATCTCGTAAGTAGCTAAATATCTCCCACAATTTGTGCTCACGAGAATAGAGCTCCCTCAATGCCTCCTACATCAAGAAAGGTCACGGTGTTAAAATCATCAAGAAAAATTTATCTCGAGCATTCAAGAAACCAACCTAGCGTTGCAAACTATGAAGGCATCATAGTTTGAAATTTGAAAACCATGACGCTGGCACCTTCAAGTCTCAAATTGTACTGTGGTGGTGCACTTTGCTTAAGCGTCCCAAGCCCTAATTCTAAATTTCGTCATGGCGTTGAAGTTTAGAATCCAGTGCTGCTTTTCACATATGTGTCATAGTTTGAAGTTTTTTCAGTAACTCCAAACTCCACTGCAACGATCCACCTTGCGATGGCGGCTTAGTTTGAATATTGAGTGGTGCAGTTTAAAATTTTGAACGGCACCATATAGCACCATACCTAGAAAACTAAGTTTGGAAGCAATAAATGTGCGTGAAAACAAAAACTGAAGCTCAAGTAAGGATCACTTACTAGTGCCCCAATGTTGGGAGGTCCCTGGTATGTCTGGACTCAATCGGAAATGTGCATCGGGAGCTATCATTGTGCCATTTCGTCAAGGTATCAAAGCTCAAATCTCAAGGAATTCTAAAGGCTATGTGTGCAAATGAATTGGAAGTGGCCTCCTAAGGCTATTGAAGCCTTTTTTTGACCCTGTTTAGCCATCCAGAAGAACTCTAGGTCCCCCAAACCCATTTTCACCCATCCCAAGGTCATTTTATATGATTTTTTGCCAATTTTTTCTGACCTCTTGGACCCTTTTTGGACTTGTCAGCCACCTTGTCCTTTTTTTCGTGAGATCACCCAAAAAATTAGAAGTTTAGTCCGATCTCTCGAGGAAGCAATACATTGGCATAATTTCCCTCGTTAGGGTAGCAATTGGGCAAATTTTGAGAAAAAAAAAATGGCTTTTGATTGAGATAGTTTATTCTTTGAAACAACACAATGAGTGCACTACTTCAAAGATGGGAAAAATGCAGACATAGAAAATGTACTGATTGACGCTACACATCTAATCCTGACTACTAACACTGTTTCATCCTAAATCATCTCTCGGCCTAACCATTTAATCAAATTCCATTGTTTGATTAAATTCATCAATTTTCCTCCCTTAATTAATTAAATCATTTATTTTATTAAGTCATTCTATTCCATTAATTAAATAAATCAACCTAATCTAATTATCTCTATTTAATTAAATAATTCATTTTATTTGATTAAATCTCTAAAGTCATCCTATTGAATTAAATAAATTAACATTTGTTTGATTTAATCTTTCACCTTCTTTAGTTAAATAAATCAAAAATATTTATTTAACTATCTCTAAATCCTTTTCTTCTCATATTTGATTTAAATAAATCCATAAAATATAAATCAATATGTCACATCATTTTGATCCTCATTAAATTAATTAATCCTCAATTAATTTAATCTTGATCCATGTCCCATCCTCTAGCTTTTGCAACTTGCAAATGAAAATAGATTTAATTCATTTATTAAATCTCTATTTTCTCTCAAAAGGCATAAAAAATGGAATATTCCTCAAATTTGAATTCAAAATCCAAGTGGACTTTGTCCTTCCAACAAGCCATTTACTCCACCTAATAGTCATTTTTCCTTGAGCCAAGTGGCATTCAATGAATTTTCTTTCCCTCTTGCATGTCATTTCAACAATTTCAAAATCCACCTAATTGCATTTATTGACACATTCTTCAAAACTTGCACATCCTTCAACCATTCACATGTTGACAAGTGGCATCTTTCCATTAGTTGATTCTTAGTCCCACATTGCTCCATTTTGGACATCTCTTCAACTTGATTTTCTATAAATAAGAGGCTTTATTCCTCATTTGATCATCCACAACTTGAGTAAACTTACTATACTCAAATCCATAGCAATCTTCATCCAATCTTAGCTAGGTTATTTAGATTTTTATCTTGGAGCACATTGGAAGTCTTCATCGAGTGGATCACTCTTCATCATCAATCAACTTTGCATCATTGGAGTTTGGAAAGGGCCAATTTTCACATCAAATTGGCACCAATTCCCCCATGGGATCAAGAGTTTGCATTACTTTCAATAGGATTTAATCTACTTTCTTGTTCTTTCATTTTATTCTTGTTTTCATTCCTATTTTGAGTTTTGTCAATGGATTTAATGGGGAATCCTTGTTCTTACTTGTATATGATATTCTAATGTGTTTATTTATGGTGTTTTGCAAGTATTGGGATTGGGTTTCTACAACTATTAGAATGCAAAAATGAAACCCTAAATGAGAAATGCAAACTAATAGGATGCAAAACCTAGATCTAGGGTTGACATGTTAAGTTTACCAAAATGTAACATAAAAAAAGGTAACCTAGGTGCTAAATGCAAAGAACCTAGGGTGAAAGGGGACCTTTTCGAAGTTACATTGAGATGTAGATTAACAAGGTGAAAATATTGGCTTTCAACCTCAATGGTGAGTCAATCAGATCTAGATCTACATCTAAAGTGGGGATGGGATGGATTGGAAATATTTGAGAATTATTAACCTAATGCTCTTAAATTCCCTAATATGAAAAATGCAGGATCTCGATAATTTATAAATAGAAATAGTCAAGTTTTGATAGATTTGAAAGGTGTAGACTGATATGTACTTACCCAAAAAAAAATGGTGAACTATTAGGCCAACAAGGACAAGGCCGCCATGTGGCCACTGAGTCCTTGTAAGGGTATCTTTCTCAACTTTTGGGGTCCTCTGATGTTAGATCTAAGATTTTTCTTTATGTCTATCCTACATTCTAAATGTCATAAATAATTCTTCTAGGTGAGTTTTTGTGTCTTAACAAGGTTGATGAGAACAAATACTACAATGTAAAATGGATCTTTAAGCTCTCTTCAATCCACTTCAGACCTACAACCTACACATTCACAAAGATGGAAAAATTTGTGCCATATAGGGGATTGCCTCAGTCAAACCCCGTGTTAGTGTTTCCACTTCCACAATGGCAATGTCAATGATAAAACCTTGAATAGAAAGCAAGGAAATGATTAATAAATGAAACTCTACAAATCACCACCCTTCAATGGCTTCCTTGGAGGACTAAAGGCATACACATCTATTCAAGGGTCTTGGATCTTTTTTTTCTTGAATGCATGTTTGTTTGGAGACCTACACAAATTTTATCCTTCACATAACATGAATTTGAACATACATAAACTTTGACATGATGTTGGATCTTGAATTTTTGTAAGAATTATCTTATATGTTGCTCTTGTGTGCTCTTAACAATAATATTTTCTTAATTGTGTGTCTTAGATTTCAAATTATAAAATGATTAGGTGTTTATAGATGTTTATCCAATTTCTCAAAAATTAGATTCCAGGTGCTAACACTTCATATTTGAATTTTAGACATTAAAATATAGCTAATAACATATTTGAATTTAGGTCCTAGCTTAGGAGGGGTACCCATTGGCCCTTGGGTGAATGGGTCCTAACATGAATTTCTAGCACACACTTGACCCAATAAAATTTAATGATAGAATACATTTGTTTAATATTTTCTCACCTTCAAAAAATATTAAAAACAAGGATTTGAAATGCAGAATTTGGAAAATTAGAAGCTTAATTAAGTCCAATAAATTAGTGGGCCAAAAAACATAATGTAATTTTTTGTAAGCATGTACACTTTTTTTACACTAAATATATATGCATATATATATACATATATATATATACATATATATATATATATATACATATATATGTGTGTGTTTATACACATAGTCAATCAATAAATATAGGTTTGCTACTGTAATATAATTAAACAATTGATACATATTTGAAATTTTGTTTATCTAGTTCTACAATTTCAAGAAATATATTGATAGTATTTGAGGTTATGATAATCTCAACTGTTAAGGGATTCTAACAACTATATTATGGTTAACTATTTATATGTGTGTGTGTGTATATACACACATATAATTAAATAATAATATCTATTTGTACTGCAATATTTATAAACAATGTATGCAACTCACCTTGTTAAGGGTATCATGCACCTATCATTTCATTTATTGTGTGTATATATATGTACATACCATTTGATGCAGGAGCAGCTAGGGATGTAAGGGAAATCTTGCATCACCCAAAAATATGCATTCCATTTATGTTTCCTTTAGTTAGCCTTTTGTAGATGTCTTTGTGTTTTTGGATACCCTTTTCATCATAATGTAAATCCCCACTTTCAGTTTTGTTTTTTTTCTTTTTCTAGTCAACTGCTATTTTGAGTAGGTATTGGAATTTGAAGGTGTTTGGAGACAAAAATTATATGGGAGGATTCAAAATAGAAAAATAAGAATATTGGCGAAAGAATCAGGCCGAGAGCATTCCCGATTTGAAAGATATTATAGTTTCAGTCTCCCAGAAATGCACCTAAAAACCTTCCAGATCAGGTTTGAGGCACTAAACAGCCCAAAACAGCCAAAAAACTTACCAAAATTGGCATAACAATTTTGAGCATGTTCTTGACTCTAAGACCATTCTGATAGTTCAAATGGTTTGAAAAACGGAGTCCCGAATCAAAAGTTATGGCTCCTAGAAGTTGGTATAGTTTCAAAATGTGTTAATTTTTGAATGATGTTTAAATTTTAAATATCAAATTATAATTTGTGGCGCCAAACTGCCAAAATATGATAATTTAAATGTTGTTTGGCTTCGAAATGGAAAAGGAGCTATTTATGGGGGGATTTTTTATTTTTGTAGCTTTTTGGGGAAAAAGAGTTTGCATGCTGCAAAAGGGGGATTTGGTACTAACTATAATATTTGATAGCTTGCATGTATTGTAGAGCTTGAGGATTTGTGATCCTCTACATGTAAGCAGTAATTTTTTTGAATAATAAAATTATTCTTGGGTTTTGTACGTAAATTTTTGTGTCTTGGGTTGCACCCTCGTCAGATCATATCAGAGCATATTTTCTTGAGCATGTGGATAGATCGTCGATAGTGAGGCAGTTCACACCAAGACTGTGGTTGTGGGTTTGAGATATTCAAGATGCCTCCAATAGTGATGTCTAGTAGGCACGATGGTTCCAAAGGTGGTAGTGGTGGTAGAAATGTTGGTGGAAGAGATCCATTGGTGACTAAGGGTTTCAAAGCCCTCCAGAGACAAATTGATGCATTGCAGGAATAAATGAGAAGAGGGTTAAACCCAAGAAGGAGAGAAGAAAGCAGGGATGAAGAAGAGGTGGAATATTTGGATGTAGAAGAGGAAGAAGAAGTGATTGATCAAGATCAAATGTGGTTGATTAGGGCCATTTCAAAGATTGGAAAGAGACCCAAAATAGAAATCCCCAGTTATTCCAGAAGTTTGGACCCAAAAGAGTTGATTGAATGGATCAACGAGATAGAGGAGTATTTTGAGTATGAAGAAGTAGAGGATCCAGATTGGGTTAAGTTTGCAAAAACAAAGTTGAAGGGCCATGCAAATATTTGGTGGAAAGAGGTCCAGTTGGAGAGAAATCCAAGAGGAAAAGGAAATATCAGCAATTGGGATCGTATGGTGGAGAAACTAAAGAAGTAGTTCATATCAGTGGACTATGAGTTAGATTTGTTGAAGAAATTGCAAGGGTTGAAGCAAGGGAGAAGATATGTGAAAGAATACATAGAAGATTTTCACAAGATGATCATCAGATTAGGCCATGCAGAGGCCAACAAGGAGAAGGTAGCTCATTATCTTAATGGGTTACGACTAAGTATTCAAGAGGAGTTAAGCCTGCTCAAAATGATAACCATTGAGGATGCATATGAGTTAACTCTAAAATTTGAAGATAAGCTAAAAAAAAGATTTGATAACAAGCAAAAAGGATGAGGAGGCCAAAGAGGAAAGGGTGGGGGAAGATCTTCTAGAAGCCGAAATGAGAATGAGAAGAAAAATGGAGATGTGGGTACCAGCCAAGGACAGAGGAGTGATAATTTCTACCACCCTCGTGATCAAAATAGTGGTGATCAAAGAGGTAGAGGATGAGGTAGATCTAGACAAGGATCCAGAAGAGGTGGTTTCAGAGGTACTTTTTTTCAATGTGGTGAAGAAGGGAATCGAGCCTATGAATTCCCTCAACACCAAGGAAGGACAGAGAGAAGGCCAAAAGGTCATGGAAGGGTTGCACATGTAGATGAGGAGGCTCAATCTGAGCATTCAGATGATGTTGAAAGGGGAGAAGCCCTACTGGTGAGAAGAGTCCTGGTAACTGAAGAGAAGGAGCCAGAACAAAGGAAGAATCTGTTTCACACAAGGTAAAAATGTGAAGGAAAATGTTGTGATGTCATTATTGAAAGTGGGAGCACCAATAATCTAGTGTTATAAGAGATGGTTGCAAAACTAAAGCTGAAGAGGGAAAGGCATCCACATCTATATTGGATTGCCTGGCTGCAAAAAGATCACAAAGTTCTCGTCAATGAGTAGTGCCTAGTGAAGTTCAAAATTGGAAGCTATTGTGATGCGGTACTATGTGATATCATCCCCATGGATGCATGTCACATGTTGTTGGGGAGGCTTTGGTAGTTCGATAGGTGAGCTATACATGACGGCTATGCAAACACTTATTCCCTGACAAAGGATGGAGTTTACCATAAGATAAAACCCCTAAAGGAGGCCAAAGAAAAGGTATGTAGTAGTGCTAGGGTTTGTTATGTTGATGGAAGGAAATTTTTTGAAGGCATGAAGCATGAGTGTATGTGCTATGCATTGATTCCTAGAAGGGATAAAGAGGATAGTGAGAATGTGCTAGTAGAAGTTTCTGGGTTATTGGGTGAGTTTTAGGAGATTGTTTCTAATAATGTACCTGAGGGTTTACCACCAGTGAGGAAGATCACTCATTAGATTGACTTGATCCCTAGAGCCAGTTTTCCAAATAAGGAAACTCACAGAATAACTCTTGTAGAAAATGAGGAGTTGAATAGACAAGTTCAAGAATTGTTGAGAAAGGGTTTGATTTGAGAGAGTCTAATTCCATGCATAGTACCTACAGTACTAGCACTGAAGAAGGATGGGGAGTGGAGAATGTGCACAGAATCTCGAGGCATAAACAAGATAACAATCAAATACAAATTTCCCCTACCAAGGATGGATGACTTGATGGATTGTTTTAGTGGAGTACAGTACTTCACAAAGATTGACCTGAAGAGTGGATATCACCAGATCTGGATTTGGGAGGGAGATGAATAAAAGACTACCTTCAAGACCAAATAGGTCTTGTACGAGTGGTTAGTCATTCCCTTTAGGCTAACCAATGCACCAAGCACATTCATGTGGCTCATGAACAAAGTATTGAAAGAGTTTCTGGGGAATTTTGTTATTCCGTACTTAGATGATATTTTGATATTCAGTAAGTCCCTGGGTGAGCATTTGATGCATATTCGTAGAGTCTTTGAAAATTTGGGAGAAGATAAATTATTTTTTAATCTGCAGAAGTGTAGTTTTGTGAAGGAGTTAGTGTACTTGGGGTTTGTTGTCTCGATGAAAGGTCTCAAGATGGACCCAAAGAAGGTGAAGGCTATTCTGGCATGGCCTACCCCAAGAACTACTACTAAGGTGAGATCTTTCCATGGTTTGGCCAGTTTTTACAGAAAGTTCATTAGAAATTTCAATAGTATTTGTGCACCCCTAACTGAAACAATGAGAGGGCATAGAAAAGAGTTCAAGTGGAGCACTGGAGCAGTGAAGAGTTTTGATTTGTTCAAGTAGAAAGTGAAAGAGCAACTAGTTTTATCCCTTCTGGATTTCAATAAGGTTTTTCAGGTGGATTGTGACGCTAATGGTTGTGCCATTGGAGTAGTATTGAGCCAAGAAAGTAAGCCCATGATTGCCTACTTTAGTGAAGAGTTAAATGATGCAAAGAGAAAGTACTTTGTATATGATCAAGAATTTTATGCAATAGCTCAAGCATTAAGGAAATGGAGACATTATCTATTGTCGGAGGAGTTTGTTTTGTTTACTGATCATCAAGCATTATAGTACTTGAATAGTCAGGGAAAATTAAATCAAAGGAATATGAAATGGGTAGAATTTTTACAAAGCTATACATTTGTTTTAAAGCATAGGATTGAGAGGTCGAATAGGATTCCAAATGCCTTAAGTAGGAGGAAAACATTGTTGAATGAGATGCATATTGAAGTGGTTGGGTTCAATGAACTCAAGACATTGTACCTTGAGGATCCTGATTTTGTAGAGGCTTGGAAAGCTTGCGAGGAGCTTGTTATAGTTGATAGGAAAAGGTGGTTGGATTTCATAATCCAGGATCGCATGTTGTTTAAAGGAGGTTGATTGTGTATTCCAAAGAGTTCCATGAGGGAGAACCTAATAAAGGAGAAGCACAATGGAGGAATGGCAAGACATTTTAGTCAGGATAAGACTATTGCCATTATCAGTGAGCATTATTATTGGCCTCAATCGTCACAGGATGTGAAGAATTTTGTGCAAAGTTGCAGGATGTGTTAGATGGCTAAGGGAGTGAGCCAAAATAAGGGTTTTATCACCCCTTACCTCTAACAGAGAGACCTTGGGAAGATATAAGTATGGACTTTGTTCTTAGTTTTCCAAGGACGTAGAGAGGGAATGATTTAGTGCTTGTGGTAGTTGAATTTTTTTCAAAGATGGCACATTTCATTCCATGTTGGAAGACCAATGATGCAGTCCACATCGTTGACTTGTTCTTCAAAGAGGTGGTGAGGCTACATGGTCTGCTAAAGAGTATAGTCTAAGATTGTGATACCAAGTTTGTGGGATACTTTTGGAGGACCTTGTGGAAAAAGTTGAAGACAGAGTTGAAGTTCAGTTTTGCACACCATCCACAGACTGATAGGTAGACAGAGGTTGTGAGCAAAAGTCTGGGTAACCTACTAAGATGTTTTGTAGGAGATAAACCCAAGGGATGGGACTTGATCTTACCCTAGATAGAATTTTCTTACAACAATTATGTCAATAGGAGCACAGGAAGATCACCATTCCAAATTGTGTATGGAGGTAGTCCCAAAACTGCTCCAGAATTGAGGAAGATGGACCAAGAGAAGCAGACTAGTGCCGGAGCTGAAGAATTTGTAGAGCACATCAAGAATGTACATGAAGAGGTAAGAGAACATATTAATAAGATGAATATGCAGTATAAGGCTAAGGCAGATTAGAAGAGGAATAATGAGTTTCAGGTAGGTGATGAAGTGATGGTCCACTTAAGGAAAGAAAGGTTTCTAGTGGGAACCTATAACAAATTGAAGATGAAGAATCTTGGTCCCTATAAAAATTTGAAGAGGCATGACTCAGGGAACACATATGAGGTAGAGTTGCTGGATGGAGTCAACATTTACCCTGTGTTCAACATTTTAGATTTGACAAAGTATGATGAAGGTGGCACAAAGGAAGTACTAGCAATGGTACAATGTGGCATTCTAGTATCTACTTTAGAGAAGGAGGAGATTGAAGCAATCCTGGATAGCCGTGTGGGAAGAAGTACCAAAAATAGGCAATATGAAGAATACCTAGTGAAGTGGAGAGGAAGGCCTGTGGAAGACTCATCTTGGTTGTCTATGGCAGAGGTTGACCATTTGAGTTTTCCTCAACCATCTGAGATGTGATAGGGTCACTTCTCAAATTTTCCTGAGTGTGTGATGCAGGAGCATCTAGTGGCATAAGGGAAATCTTGCATCACCCAAAAATATGCATTTCATTTATATTTCCTTTGGTTAGCCTTTTGTAGATGTCTTTCCATTTTTGGATACCCTTTTCATCATAATGTAAATCCCCACTTTCAATTTTTCTTTTCTGCTTTTTTTGGTCAATTGCTATTTTTAGTAGGTATTGGAATTTGAAGGTGTTTAAGACAAAAATTATATGGGATGATTCAAAATGGAAAAATAAGAATATTGGAAAAAGAATTGGGCTGAGAGCATTCCTGGTGTGAAAGATATCGTAGTTTTAGTCTCCCAGAAATGCACCCAAAAACCTTATAGATCAGGTTTGTGACACTAAACAGCCCCGAAATGGCTTGAAAACTTGCAGAAATCAGTGTAGCTTTTTTGAACACGTTCTTGACTTTGAGACCTTTTCAACGTTTCAAACAGTTCAAAAAATAGAGTCCCAGATCAAAAGTTATGGCTCTCAGAAGTTGGTACACTTTCAAAATGTGCTAATTTTTTAATGACGTTTTAAATTTTGAATTTCAAATTGTAATTTGTGGCGCCAAATTGCCAAAATATGATAAGTCAAATGTTGTTTCGCTCCAAAATGGAAAAGGAGCTATTTATGGGGGGGATTTTCTATTTTTTGTAGTTTTTTAGGGAAAAAGAGTTCGCATGCTACAAAAGGTGGATTTGGTAGTGACTGCAATTTTCGATAGCTTGCATGTACTGTAGAGCTTGAGGATTTGTGATCCTCTGCATGTAAGAAGTAAATTTTCTAAATAATTAAATTATTCTCTAGTTTTGTGCATAAAATTTTGTCTCAGGTTGCACCCTCATCACCATTTATGGGTTTCATATGGTGGACTCTTAAGGATTTCATGTAACACCACGCCATGCAAACCCCATAGGACAACTACAACAAAAATAGAATTTCTATTTTATTTTTTTTTAAAAAAAAATTAAAGATACTAACTAAATTTATTAAAAACCAATTATAAATCATTCACTAATTTTAATTTTTTTAACTATATTTTATTTTCTAATTTTAAATCTTTTCCACAAAGAATATTCTAAACTCTGATTTTTCTAAGATAATGGAAATCTAATCTTTATTTTAAAAATCAATTCAAAGTAAAAAGAAAATTTAAGATATTAACCTTCTAAGTTCAAAATCTTATTATAATATTTATTTATTTTAAACAACTATTCTGATATATCACAGTACAGTTTGACTAGAAAATAATGAAATCAAATTCTATAATATATTTTAAATCACAAATTTCATTTCCCTCAGATTCTAAATACAACTTAAATTAAAAGACATTTTTTTTAAACAGAATTTACAAATAACATTTCCCCCCTTTATATATAATTTTTTTCTAAAGAATAACCTACTTTTATTTTTCATTATTTTTTCACATTTCCTACATATACACTATATATATATATACACACATATATGTATATAAATACTGAAATAAATGTGTATCAATTCATCTAATGCTACTGCAATTGAAGAACAAAATAAATTGAATATATGCACAAAATATATACGCATAAATATATACATATATATTCATACACACACACACACACACACATATATACAAACATATATAAAAACCTCCACATTAATATTTAAAAACTACATAACATAATAAAATGTCATATATGTTTATTTTATCCAACAATTTTCTCATGCAAGAAATATAGTGACAAAAGAGAAGTGTAAAAAATTTCAAAGTGCTCGAATAGGGAAAATACAGGGAATGAAAGGGTTCTCAGATGAGAAAGATTTTTAGAGGTTTAAAGCTGAGAAGATTCCAAAGACAAAGGGAATTCATATTTCAATAGGAATTCCAAAATGAAAATTATTGAGACAAAGGAGAAATCTACAGACGAGAAGAAATAATTACAGAGAATGGGATTTTCCCAAACACACACAAAAACCATATTTTCTCTTTCAAACAGTATTTCATTTATCCTTTTAAAAACTAAATCTATAGAGATCAAATTATGAAATTCAAATTACTCAGAGTCCTACGCAAAGCTCGATTCGAGGATGAAATGATTCATGACTCTAGCCAACTGCAATCTTCTATAATATGAAGATTCAAAACCCCAACAACAATGGATTCGAAAACAAAACCTAGTGCAAGCCAAAAATAAAATCTTCTTAGATCAAATCGATAGAAAACCACAGATTACTAATCCTCAGAAAAATTTTCAACAATTTTTTTTGAGTTGCAGACATTTTTCCATTTTCTCATTTCCTCCCTCTTGCTTTTTCGAAAAAACAATGTTTGGAAATATACTTTTTCCAAAAAATCCAAATCATAAGAACTGTCATAAATTTTCTGGCAACTATCCCATGCAAATTCCACTTGACCCACCATTTTTGCCATTTTCCAATTTTGGAAGAAGAATCTTCCATAATTAATTTACACCAAAAACTATTCCTTTTAAATATTTTAATTTCATTTTCATTTTTTTTTTTTTT
>VDFB02185014.1:0-22607 GCA_007258455.2 Sequoia sempervirens | reverse complement strand
ATAAAACATATCAGTTTAACATTTCTTTCTTATTGCAGCAGATCCCCCCTTGAAGCGACGTCCACATCATGAGTAGACGACTACGCGTACATTAAGATCACAAGCAGAGGGTAGAAAAACTAAAGGGGGACAAATATTGATTTAGAAAATGATACTCCACTTTATTTTATGTAGCTTTCAAAAGGAAACAAAAAAAGTGATTGTAATCATATCATGACAACCATATTTTTGATAATATGTAAAACTGAAAGAATGATTATTATATGTTAATGAATGAATGTTATATGTTATTAATGGATGAATGAATGAATGTTATATGTTATTAATGGATGAATCAATGATTAATGTTATATGATTGGGTATCGGGAATTGAGAGTGATGTGAGGGGGGGGGCAAATGAGCTTCCACCGTCACGTGGTTGGCCTTGTTAAGTAGAGAATATTAAACTATACTCAAAACAAAGAGAAGCTCAATAAGGTAATGCACTTTTGAATATAAGAAATGCACCGTTTGAAGCATCAAACCAATATGCAGTCTGTATGTATGATCAGTCGTCAGTCTCCGCAATGGTACATTTCCATGAATATATATATATATACATAACCACCGACAAATCAACAGAAACGCTCGACGAAGTTTCTATAGTTACGACGATGGTTTCGTCGTAACTCCCTACCCATTTCGTCACCATTCTGACGATATTTCGGCGTTGCCACCACACCACTCCCTGCCCATTTCGTCGCACTTTCGATGAACTTTTAGTGTTCTTCCGATGCTACTCCTTGCTAATTTCGTCGCAAAGTCGATGAACTTTTCACGTTGTTTCGACGTTGCTCCTTGCTAATTTCGTCGCACTTTCGATGAACTTTTGGTGTTGTTCCGACGCTACTACTTGCCTATTTCGTCGCACATTCAATGAACTTTTGGTGTTCTTTCGACGCTACTACTTTAGTATTTCGTCGCTATTTCGACGAACATTCCATGTTGTTTCCACGCTACTGCTTGCCCATTTCGTCGAACTGACGACGAACTTTAGGTGTAATTCGTTGGTGGATAAACAAAGGTTTTGTCGATATTCTGACAAAATCCTGAGGTATTTCACGATGCTTCCGACTGACGATTCTTCGCCGTTATTTCGACATTTAATTTGTCGTCGGCCTTCCGATGAAAAAATAGCGATGGAAAGATTTTCTCCATTGCGTCGTTCTTCCGACAGAGATTTGTCGAACGACTGACGAACGCCCATCAGAAAATGGTGTCAAATCTAGTAGTGTTACATACTGACTCACACCATTAAACTCATCACTAAAATTGATCCATTAAAGTATCTACTCAACAAAGCTACCCTAATAGGAAGACTAGCTAAAGGGGTCATGATATTGAGTGAGTTTGACATCCAATACGTGGACAAAAAATCCATCAAAGGTCAAGCCATAGTAGATCAACTAGCTGGAGCACCATTGCAAGACAATCATGCAATGAACATTGAATTTCTAGATGTTGATGTCCTTATAGTATCAACACAACAATGGATGTTGTATTTTGATGGCTCTTATACACAACATGGATCAGGCATAGGAATCTTTTTTCTCTCGCCACAAGGACATACCATTCCCAAATACTACAATATGATGTTCCCTTGCACCAACAACATAGCCGAATACAAAGCATTGATCATTGGAATCAAAGTAGAAGTTGAGTGGAAGATCATAGAGTTGCATGTCTATGGTGATTCTTAGCTAGTCATTAACTAGGTGAATGGTGATTACCAAACAAAAGATGACAAATTAATGCCATATAAAAGAATGGTTGATGACTTCAAAAAGTACTTTGTGGAGATAAAATTTGAGCAGATTCCTAGAGGCAACAACAAAGTTGTTTATGCCATGGCTACCATTACTTTTCTCTTATCGATTCCTAAGAAACAAGCTCGTTATGAGTTCATGGTGGAACAACTGTTCAACCCATCCTATGAAAACCCCGAAGCCCAAGTTATTTACCATCTAGCTGAGGTTGACGCTTCTACCTACAGGAAAATCTACACTTATCTCAAAGACAATACCCTCCCTCTCGATTTATCTTGGGACCAAAAATGAAATTTCATCCAACAAGTAGCTTGACACACCCTAATAGCCAATGTGCTTTATTGACGAGGTCTTGATGGTACTCTCCTTCGGTGTCTAGAATGTAACAAAGCTGAAACCACCTTACATGAGTTCCATGATGGTATTTGTGGCACACATTCAAGTGGCCTAACTTTAGCTAAGAAACTCCTATGTTTGGGGTATTAATGGCCAAATATGGAGAAGGAGTCATTCCAATACGTCAAAAGATGCACAAAATTTCAAATCCATGGAAACTTGATACATGCACCGGCACAAGAGTTGCAACCTTTTGCATCAAAATGGCCTTTTTTTCAAGGAAAGATTCATCCATCTTCATCCAACAGACACAAGTTTATCATCACAACAATAGAATACTTCACAAAGTGGATTGAAGCGGTTCCCCTAACCACCATCACAGGAAAGCAAATCTCATCATTCATCCTGAATTATATCATCTCTCAGTATGGCATCCCTCAATCCATTATCATGGACAACGAAAAACCATTCAAAAATCAAGATGTCCAAGAACTCTGTGAGACGTTCCATATACAACATTAGTTTTCTACACCATACTATCCCTAAGGAAACGACCAAGCAGAGGCCTCAAACAAGACTATCTTGAAAATCTTGAAGAAAATCATCAATGAGGCTGGACATGATTGGCATGTTCAACTGAACCCTACTTTATGGGCTTACAGAACCAGTGTCTGCACCCTCACAGGAGCAACACCATATGCCCTAGTCTATGGATAAGAAGCCATTCTACCTATTGAGGTTGAAATACCGTCACTCTGAGTGTCACTAAAGGGGATCATTTTAGATGAGGATTATAGAGTGTCTAGGTGACAGGAATTGGAACGATTGGATGAGCATCATCAACATGCAATGGATCACTCGAAAACCTATCAGAAGAGGATATCTAGAAGTTACAATCATAGAGTAAAGCCTAGAACATTTCAAGTGGGTGATTTAATCCTGAAAGAGAACCCCTGTAACCAACAAGATCGAGAGAAGAAGGGGAAATTTGAACCAAACTAGCTAGGTCCCTTTGTTATTGTGTCAGTCTTCGGATCAAGAGCATATAAGTTGTCCACACTAGAAGGGGACTTGTTTGATGAACCCCTCAATAGCTTTCATCTCAAAAGGTTCTACACTTGAATCATCCAGTGCATTGGAAAGAGTCTTGAAAAAATACAAAAACATTAGAAAATGTCTTTAAAAAATGGTTGCCTTGATGAAAACCTAGAAAACAAGCATCTTGGTAACAACAAAAAAAATCAAAAAAAGAAAAGAAAGAGAAAAGATACAAAAAAATCAGCAAAAAAGAGAAAAATACAAAAAAAGTGAAAAATCGTAAAATTAAAAAAATCATAAAATATAAAAAAGTACAATAAAAACAAGTAGTGAAAACCTGGCAACAGGTGCTATTTGTGATAGGTTAGCTTTTCCATCTATTTGAGCATGTCGATCATTCGCTTTCGCCATTCATTTTTTCCATCTATCTGCTTATCATCAAAAAGCTTCATGTACATATCCTGGAATTGTGGTCATGTCTCACCCTAGATTGGGGAAAAAATCTTGAACTCACTAGGGGCAATAAACTTTGAGCTTGAACCAATATACCAACAACAGTAGTACGACACAACCCAAAATAATGATCATAGTGCACCTCAGCATTGAACATCAATCATACAAACATGAACACATAAACCATCCATATCAAACAACCAAATCAATCAAACCAAAAGCACACTTCAAATGGATGATTGTTATTCTAAATCATGGATTTATCATTGTGGCATGAATGTTCAACCATTGAACTTTGATTGTTGTTATCATATCTTTGGAGCACCTTGATGATGTATTGAACTAGAGAAGCCAGGAAGGAGTATGATTTTTCTTTGTTTGCTATTTGTGAGTTGATCATTATTACTGTGCAAAATGTCACAGGATGTGCTCTACAAAGTATCACTAATGACATTCCGAATTTGCATAGGAAAATGGTTAATTCTTGTCTGTTTACGCAAGAAATACTCAGGTCATCTCGGTTTAATTATACTTAGATGCTTGTGTTAACTTGCAATATCAAAAATCATGGAAGAAGTACTTAGGTCATCATGGTCTATATATACTATCAATGTTTGTACTCACTTTCAACATTTTAAAAACTCAATATGATAAAAAGCACAACAAATCTACTATTACGAATGACAACATCTACATATTAGATCTGCATGGTTAAGTTAGATTGCATCCATGTTAGCTTGCATCTGTATCTATAGGGTTTCCAAAGCTGTAGCAATTTCACAATGATGTTATCTCTGACACTAATGGATTGAGAACACTTGACATTACCAAAAAACACATCATTCTCATATAGAAAACACATCAATTGCATTATCCTTTGCATACATTAGAAAAAATTATCACATCATTCACCCACCCATGCATAACATCATAATATTTGGATCAAAAAACACAAAAAGACATGCATCACATCTCATTTACATAATCAAAAGCATTTCATATAGTTGCATTAAGAAAGTGGTCCACTAAGCTTAAATGAGTGAGTCTCTTCATATTTCTGAGAAAGTTGGGAAGTTTGTCAGGTTTTGTGAAGATTCACTTAACAAATAATCAACTAATGGCAACCTTCCCACATCTCTTGGAAGTTAGATAGATTCACTCATTTAAGCTTAAGACCGTAGAAGTTTTGAAGTCTTGCAAGCTTAGTTAAGCATAATCATTTGCATCACATAATCATAATTCATCTTACAAAACATCATCCATATGTTATCCCATCATCATTACATCCATACATAATCAGTATAAACATCACATATCATCACACATCATTTACATAACCAAAATCCATCTCACATAGCATAGGCATAAATCCATAAAGCATATAGAATCATTAATTGCATACATAACATAATCATCATTGCATACATAACATAATCCTCATTGCATACATCACATAATCATCATTGCATACATCCCATAATCATCATCACTTAAGCATCATCATCACATAAGCATCATCATATAAACAACATAAAGACATAAGAACTAGGTACCATCACATTATCATACATTCATCCCATAATCATTGCATCATCTATTTGCATTAGAAAGGTACAAAAACATAAAATGCATCACATTTCATTGGCATAATAGGATCCATCACATACATCATATCGAGATCATTCATAAAGCATTGCAGAATCATAACATATCAGTTGCATCATCATTGGCATCCATAACATACCATATTATTATCATATAGAACATCCAATAGCATAAATAATAGAAATCAAATGTATCCATCACAATCATCATGATCCATCATCATCAAATAGAAATTAAATGCATCCATCATAGGAATCCATCATAAAATCTATATAGACACATAGATCATAATCATTGCCGCATATCATATAACCTCAAAATCATAATGTCAAAGTATACAAGGATATCCAAAGGTATAAAGAGATACATCAATATAAATAAATGGTAGTGTATCATAATCAAGAGGTACATCATCAATGCCTCAACTGAATAAAGAAGTGTATACATGGCCAAAATGCATCAACAAATCAGAAATCAAAGCTATGTCATGCTCCCCCCAGACGGTGTTGGAATCACATGAATAGGGCCTCCTCTACCTAATAGACCTTCACCAAGATCTCTCCTATCTCCAGGAAGTAGCTGTGTAACACTCATGCTAACAATGCAAGACTGGGACCTTCCTGACCAAGACTGTGCAAAACTCTCTCACCGCTCGGGAGGAATTGCATCATGATACCTAACTCTGTAGAAATCAGCCTCCTGAGTAGTATGACGTACCTCTCTGAAATAGTTTGATGACCCGATAGCCGTTGTATCCTGCTATAGTCTATCAGTAAGGCCCTCAGCCTACTCCACCTACCATCTCAGGGCATCCCTCTCTGTAGTCAGAGTGTCAATCTTCCCCTGCATCTGTCCCTATGCCTGTCCCTAGGCCTAAACCTGGGTAAACTAGGCCTACACATGTTGTACCTACTTCCTAGCTACATCCCGCTCTGTTGTCAACATAGTGATTTGCACCTAGGCCTGCACTAGTAAAGCCTGCACCTGCTCTAGCTGACCCTGCAACATTTGAGCTTGTACATGAAGTGCAACTATCTGTGTCTACAGCTACTGCATTGACAGTCTGATCTCCATGCGCTGCTAAGAGGGGGAAACTAATGATTGCCTCTTGCGAGGCACTCTCATCTCTCCAACATCTGGCCCTGGTCCTCCACCACCCTCATCTCCTCCCCCATCACTCTCATCACCATCACCGTCATCACTGTTATCCTCCTCCTCCAACTCCTCCTCCACCTCCTCTCTTCGCCATCTCTTCCCATGACCTAATACTCCCTCCTCTAACAATGGTGTTGGCTCATCTGAAATGGTGATATGTGGAAATGGATGCATTAACATGTATTGAGCATACTCCTATGATATCAGAGCATCAGTAATATCTGGATGAACATCCCAAGGGACGGTCTATAAACCCTAGAAATGCTAAATTGCTGCATCATAGGACAAAATCAATCCCCAATCTGTAGCATCCAGACATCGTCATGCATAGTGGGTCACTCCTTGGGGCATCCCCTACACTCTACCATACTGTTTGAGTACCCGCAGTAGCAAAAATCTCTCAATAATAAAACGGGTCTGACCAATTAGATAAATCGACTAACACAAAAATGGCATCTCCATGTCATCTTTAGGCCACTGCTCACAATCCAGATAGGACCTCCATACTACAGACTCAAGATCATCCAGGGTCCTCCTCCAGTATTCGATTTTTCCTAGCATAGGCTGAGCTATTCAACCAGCATAAATGTGTACATATGGCCTCATGGTTGGCTATTGTTTGTCTCCCACTAGCCATGCAACTACTATGCGCTCCCAGGACCAGACTTGAAGCAATGTAACCCCTACTGATAAACTTGCCCCTCCAAAATAAACAACCTGATGCAAATCATGGTACAAGTGTGCAAGCATACAACAACCCCATGCATATCGAGTTCCATGAGCAATCATGCTCTCTAGGATCTGCCCCCATCCAACTAACAATCCCTTTGACCTGTGATCAGGGCAAAGGAAGCCTCCAATAAATCCAGCTAACACATAAGGCAATGTGGCATACACATCAACCATGTCCCTCTAGGGAATCTCATAGCCGCATATGGTATCATCCTCAAACACCCTGCACAGTGCATCTATCCCGCCTTGCTCGCGAGAATCATATAGTACAAGCTCTCCAACCACGAGTATCCACAAAATTCGATATACATCCTCGGGAGTACCTGTGATCTCACCAGTGGGAAAATGGAAGGTGTTATGCTCACTATGCCACCTCTTCGCTAAAGCTAACAGTAAACCCATGTTAACCCTAATTTGGGGCATATCAATAAGGGATGACGAACCACATCATACAATGATGGCTACCTTAGGTGGCGTCAGGTGTCAAATCAACTCCCATGTCCTCGGGAAGCACTCTCTAATCTATAAGCTCGTCAACGGTTCCTATCATCACAAAATATCGCAAATCAGCCAATCAAATAAATCACTCAATCAACTAATCAATCAATCGACATCAATCCATCAATCAATCAATCAAAATCAATCAACCTATCAATCTAATTAGCTCCGGTGAGACTTTGATCAAATCTCATGAGCATCAATCTATCATTCAACCTCTCCTATCATGAGGTTCATTAATCAATGCACCTGCCTATCATGAGGTTCATCAATCAATTTAACCTCGTCTATCATGAAGTTTATCAATCAATTAATGCACCTCGCCTATCATGAGGTCATTTAATCAATCAACCTATAATTGATCCTCGCCTATCATGAGGTCAATTATCATCATCCGATCATTGAATCTCACCTATCATGAGATCAATGGACATCTAATCTATCAACATCATCAATCACCATCAAATCACAGGCTGACGCGATCAAACATCATTGACATTACGGAGTCTAATCAAGAAAATCGTCAATCTGGTATAAAACTTCACAAATGCACTAGAATATTCCTTCTATGCGTTGAAAAACCCTATGCGCCATAAAAATTCATCAATGTGCTAGAACAGAGGTTCTATGTGCCAAACTACCCAATGTGCCATTTCATTTCATCTATGCGCTAGAACAGGCTTCCGATGCGCCAATTCGCCCTATGTGCTAGTTCATCGCATCAATGCACTATAAACACCTAAAAATGACCTAGGCCTGCAAGCTTCATTTTTACCACTTTCGTCCTAGCATAATTATGACATTTAATTATGTCCTTGGTCCACATTCAACTATTGATTAAATAATTCATAATTGTTTAATTAATTCATGTCCTTTTATTCTTCATGATTATTAAATAAATAAATTCTATTTATTTATTAAATACGTCGCTAATTCTCTAAGTCTCCCTATAATTAAATAAATTTCTAAATTTGTTTAATTATCCTTATTCATTAATTCTTCCTGATTATTAAATAAATGAATTACATTTATTTATTTAATATGTCACTAATTGTCTTAATTAAATAAATTGATTAATTTATTTAATTAATTAATCTTATCTTCTAAATTAAATAATTAAATTTAATTATTTAATTGCCAAATTTGATATTCCTCTCATTTTAAATAAATTAAATTATTTAAAATTTCATCTCTTCTTAACTACAAGCTCATTTTGGTACAAATAATTCGAAAACTGATTATTTACTATTTCTCAAAAGTTCACATTTGGAATTAATTTAATTCCAAATTGGTAAGTTTCTGCCAAGAGTTAAGTAATCGGGCAGGTTCTCGACCCTTCCAAAATTGATCTTCAGTCTGGTCTTTATCTTATTCATTTTCGAAAATCTTTATTTTCGAAAATGTTTCTTCATTTATTCTCCACCGTCGATCCAATTATCTGAGATATTATCTTGACCGTTCGATTAATGAATTTTCCCTAACCCTAATTAGGGATTCTCAAATTTAATCTGGACCTCTCATTTTAGGTTTTGGTGAGGATGCAATCTCACCCGTCCATTCGAAATGGCATTTTCTATAAAATGTCATTTTCCTCTCACTTTTCGATTACACATGCATTTTACACATTGCACACGCACGTATTATAGGCACATTGCATACTTATTCACTTACACACTTAGGCTTCCCATTACAATTATTGTCTTTATTTAATCAAATCTTAGTATGTTTAGGCATTGGCAATCATGGTCATCTAGGCATAGATATTAGAAATTTATGCAAATCCTTCAAAGCTTGGTGTAGGACATAGGCATATATTTGCAGATTGCTCACATGACAGATTTGAGGGCAAAGCATTATCTAGCAAGTAAGAAGGTGTTACGAAGGTGAGTCATGGAAGCTTCAACAATTATCAGGTATACTTGTTCTTTTACATTTCGCTTCCTTTGCACTTTGTAATCACTTTGGGTTCTTGTCTTTTACATTGATTTGATTGATCTAATCTAAGCCTAAAAGAAACCCTTAGTTACATTGGTGAACCCGACATTTTGTAGAAAAAATTGTGTTTTTTTGTTTGTTTTCACTGTTTTGCAGGTTACAGCCAAGAATTCTTACAAAATCTCGTCACCTTCTTTTGAGCACAAAAAAATGGGCGCATAAAATTGTTTAAAACATTTTCTGGGTTTTGTAGATCTCGGTCTTAGCTTTCTAGAATTTCAAACGGTTTGAGATTTTATTAAGATTTGAGAAAGTTATTTCTATTTTAGTGATCATGGTTTTTTAAGCTTTAACTGTTAAAACCCGTGTTTCCTTTTGTCTATAATGTTTTTTTTGTGCAGAATCGTAGAAAACGTTTTTTGAGTTTTGAAGGTCTGTCATTTAGCTTTCCATGGATATCTACGCTTTAAATTCTTGTTAAGTTTTGAGCTTGTTGGTGGTTACTTTTCGTGGGTTGAAGACAAACACTAAAGCTACTAACATATTGTCTTGTAGGTTCGATTGTCAAAGATCAAACATCAAAATAATGTGCTTGCCTTTTTATTAGTATAGTACACATTTTATTTTGGTGCAATTTAAAATGAACCTTTGTTTTACTATGTCTGAATGTGTTTGTAAAATGGTAGGGGAGTATGCTCTCACCTTGTGAAAACTTGGTGATCAGAAAACCAGACCCGTTTTTATCTATTTTTACCTGACGATTTGGTATATCGGAGTATCCTCTCCCCTTGTGCTTTCGGGCGATCTTGGGTGTAAGAGAAACAGTTACTAACTCTAGAAATTGGGCCTGCTTGGGGATTTCATCACCCCAACGCGACTCAAACCGGCAATGGAGCTAAAGCCAAGCTACCCCCGACCGGTATATAAATGTAAATCTTAAGGGAAAACCTAAGATTGTGAGTGTGGATGTGTCATACGGAAAGAGTTGTACTCCCTTAAAGCCTGTTGAGCTTAACCTCTTCAGGCTGGAGTGCCACCTTATTGGTGATTAATCTCTTGCCCCATGTATAGCCACTCGAATGGGGGTCCCGAACTAAAAAATTTTGTGTAGTAAGCCAAAAACCTTCTATTTGCTAGCACAACACCGGTCGGTGTGAAGGCATCCACACTTTCACAGTTTGTAGTAGAGGTGATCAACTTGCCATGGGAGTTTCATGGGGGTTGGAAGCTTGGTTGGCCTAAGAAGAGAGTGCATTGTAAGGGGGAGCCCGTGCAGCCAAGCTTCTGAATTCACACGCTACAGATATGCGGTTGGGGAAACCCATGTGGAATCTAGTGAATATTGTCCTGGCCTAACCTAGGATTGTACTTGTCTTATGTGTGCTTGCTTACATTCAAAACATTGTGCTTGTCAAGTGCTTTCTATATTTTCAAACAATATACACAACATTCACAAATCTGGACACAAACAATCGACCTTAGACAACTCAGACTTTTCAGCAAAACATCAAAAAACAATCTCAGTCCTCATTTTGAAGTTAGACTTTGCATTGTTCGTCTTAGTCATCATTTTGAACCTAGACCTTGCATTTATAACATTAAGTCCTTAGTCAAACATCATCATCTTCATCCTCAGTCCAAATTTTGGCTTTGATCACCTTGTCATCTTACATCAATCATTTCCTTAAACAAACGTTATCATCACCTAGTCATCCTAGTCAACATTTTAGGAAACATAGTCTTGCATTTTCATCCTTATGAAAAATCCGAAAAACATAGGTTGTCATCATCCTCACATTTAGTTGTCATTTTCATCGTCCTCATTTGAGAAAATCCCTTTTTATTGTTGACACTAGGTTTCAAAGACAAAGAGGACAAATGGAAAACTTTGGACAAGATTCCAATCCCAACATCGACAATAACACTTATGACACAAACAAACATTGGACCTTTTATGACCCATTTCACAACATGAACATGCAATCTTCCATGAACATGCCATCTTCATCACAAAACATTGTTGAGCCATTAATAAAAAGAGACCAAAATGGATGAGTATATGTCAAAGACTTAGAAGCTACAGCGCAAAATCCTGATATAGTCTCCTTTGTAGAAAACTCATTCTTACGCGACCCTCAAAGGTATCTAGGCATGCTTTTGGACCAAGGGGCTAAGTTACCACGAGGCTTTGACATAAATACTTTTCCACCTCCATCTGTCTACCCTCACTACCAAAAGTCACTTAACACCATCCATGACATTAGTCCACAACAAACATCCATTAATCAGCCTTATCCTAACTTTGACAAGGGAAGTCAATTATCCGCTAGTCCATTCCATGTCTCCACATCATATCCTAGTCCTTCACCTATTAATCCCGTCCAAGTCTGCATCCCTTATCAACCATCTACCAACTCATGTCAAGTCCCCACATCATACCATACCGATCCGGTCCAAGTCTCCATGTCCTATTTCAATCAACCTTACACCAATCCAGTCAAAGTCTCCATGTCATATCCTTGTCATTCAATAATTAATCTAGTCCAAGACTCCATGTCCTATCCTTGTTCTTCACATGCTACTCCAGTCCAAGTCCCCATGTCCCATCCTAGTCCTTCATATACTAGTCCAATCCAAGTTCCCACGTCCTATCCTAGTCCTTTGGTCATTAATCCTTTTCAAGTCACCCCCTCACAAGCCACATCTAGTCATGAAAATTCTATCATAGTCCAAAGTAAAATCCCATTTAATAAACTTGAGGATACATGCCAAAATGAAATACCAAAGCATGACATTATAATGCCACCCTCATGTCAAGAACAAGGTAGTCCATCCCATGACCCTATTTTCGACAACCCCATCTTTGACCAAGACCCTACCATTGACCAAGAAATCCAAATCCATGACAACCCCATCTTGGACCAAGACCCTACCATGGACAAAGAAATCCAAGACGATCCACTCCTTGACCTTTACGCCATTCATGATCAAACACTTTTTGACCTTCTAAAGGCCTCGACTATTGACACTTCCCACGATGAGACACTTGCCTCCATGGGACACATAGACGATATTCCTCCAAAACAAGAATCTTCCACTAGGAACATGCTTGCATATGATCAAGTTATAGCTAAAACCATTGGGCTCTATGACACTAAAAATAATGATGGCTTCGAAGCACCAACATAATTATTTGAACCTGACATGTCGCATGATCAGACCAAAGATATCATTCAGGAATATGTCCAACATGACAATGAAGTTAAGACACGTTATCAACTAGGGTCATCTATCTTTGTCAGAGCAGGCTTTCTCACAGATGAAAATATTACAAGTGACAGTATCCATAGACCTAATGATGGGTTAACATCTTGCTTTCAAAACAACAAATACCCCATCGCAAATAGAATCTGTCAAAGCATGCAATATCAAGGCAAAGGACTAGGCATACACGAGCAAGGCATTCTAGAACTAATACAACTTCAGGAAAATTACAGACATCAAGGTCTTGGCTATTCCTCAGATAGCAAATCAAACGATGTCAGTCGTACCTCCTCGATACTAGGGGCAACTTTGTCAGATATAAACATCAAAATGGATTCCATGAGAAATCCTTGTCATAAGATTGCTGCCAACACCCCCTCCACCCACACCATGAACTGTCATTCCATCATAAATAAACCTTCCCTTTGGAACCAACAAAAACAAAATTCTTACAAGTCAAAAGATCAAAATCAAATTTCAAAGGCCATTGAATCAAACAAAAGGACAAGTGGACAAATGAAATTAAAATGGATCCCAAAGAAAGATGGATCAAATAAAGACACCAAGTCAAATACAAAAGTCAATCACAATGTGGGGCCACAAAACAAGAGGACTCCCACATATAACACATGTCCACCTCCTTCAAAATGGTCATCAATCAAGGCATATAAAAGTGTTGGTTCCAAATGCCATCCCTCCAAAATCCGTCATCCACCATCCCAAGTTTGGAAAATAAAAAGTCATTCATCCAAACGTCCAAACAATCTTTCCACGTCTACCATCATTCGTCATAACCCTACATCTCGTCTAAAGTCCAATGATCCCACATCACAAATCCGTCACATCTTGGCAGCAACTCTTTACCGCAAGGACTCTCATGGCACTCTATTGCGATGTGCATATTCTGATAAGGCCAACTCTAGTATCAGAAAGGATCACAATGACATCGATCAGTTGTATACAAGTGCTACGATCCTGACAAGACAACTCCTTCAGCAAGGTCATTATTGGCATATCATGGCACCAGTCTGTACATCAGCACTGTCAGTGGATTCAGAACAGTCAGTGGTAATCTAAAGCATCCAGGCTATCCACAATATAAAAAAAAAAAAATCAAAAATCAAAAATCAAAAAATCGTCACCCCGATGAAAACCTGGCAAATAGGCATCTTGGTGACACCAAAAAAATCAAAAAGTCAAGAAAATAGTAAAGAGAAAAATTTCATCCAATGGTGAAAACCTGGCAAACAGGCGCCCTGGATAAGTACCATGATGAAAACCTGGCAAACAGGCGTCATGTGTAAAATAAATCATCTATGTGGACTTTTATACTCTGGGGCAAGTTGTCTCATCTCCTAGACCTTCCTCTTGACATTGGCATTCGACCATTTAATCCATATCATTCCCACTTACCTCGGTCTTGATATAAAACTAGCACACATAAATCATGCTTTGGGAAAACTCTTGATATGTCTATCCTTCAGTCATACACGATTCACGAAACATCATGTCATTGACCGTTATAGTCTTATTGTCCTTATAGGACATAGTCCTTGAATATCATATGACAATTCCATCAGTCTCATGTCTCCCATCTTTTACCAAGGCCATGCCCTATCCTTTCATGCCTATCACCTATCTTGGCTTTCCCTTATCAAATGGTCTAAGGATAATCATCATCCCATCTAGTCCTAACCGAGTCATTCCAAATCCATACAAGCACATTATCCAAAATTTCACTTGACTGCGTTCCTAGCCCGGATGTAGACCTCCATACTTTCGTCACATTATCGTCATCGTCCTCACGTTGTTTCAGGATGTGTCCTTCCCACGTCAAACAATGTTGTCATCACCTTTTAATTGGTATTCAGCTTGACCAAGGGCACAATCATTTTTGTCCTCGGATTCTCATGTGTAGGCATTAGTCATATGCATTTGTCACGATCCTCTTAAACATCAAAATCCAAAAAAAATCATAAAATGACAAAAAGACAAAAAACATCATAAAAAGTCCTTAAAAAAGACAAAAACATCACAAAAAGTCTTGAAAAAAGACCAAAAAAATCATAAAATGTCCTGAAGAAAGACCTAAAAATCATAAAACGTCCTGAAGAAAAACACAAAAACATCCAAATCAATGTCAAAATCCTAAAAATGGAGTCAAAGTCAGTCATGTTAGTCAGTCCATTTCATTGTCGAACTACGTTGTCTCTGCGCATTTGCTACGTAGGCAAGGCCATTAGTCGATGAGTCCCTAAGACATTAGGTCAGTCCTTTTAGGTTGGTCCAAATAAAATCATGGTATTTTTCACAATCGTCGCATCGGTCAAATAAGTCAGACGTAGTCAAACTCAGACACAAGACAGTCATTCGAAACGTCAATGTCAAAATTGGTCAAAATCAGGCAGCACAGTCCAATCAATCATACAGTTAACATCAGTCAACTTGCCAAAACATATTAGTCAAAAAAATGTCAGTCTCGTCACTCTTTGGTCCTCTTCAAGATGTGTCCTTCTTGGATTTGGACCTCGTCAAAATGTCCTTTTCCTTTTTCAGGATGTGTCCTTCCTGACAATAGGCCCCGTCAAACTGTCAACACCATCAAATTGGCAAAACTCTTAAACTGTCAAAATTGTCAAACTGATAAGAAATCAATCTTTGGCAAACAAACATTGGCAAACAAAATAAAATGGCTGTTAATCTTTCTGGTCTATCTTGTCTTATCTTTTGACTACCTTAGCTATTTTGTCTTATATTTTTACTGTCTTTTCTTTGTGGTCATGTTACTAGCTACCTCGAGGATGTCCCATGAAGGATTTAGAGGTGCGATGACGTCTCCTGGCCTATTTTATTTTCTTTGACTGCTGTCTGTGGATTGTCTTGACAAAAAGACTGGGGAAACTTCGCCCTTAGTATGAGTTAGGACATTCCTTGTCTATGACTATCTGTTTTTCAAATGGATGACCTTGCACACCTTGGTCTATGTCATATCATGGTGTTTGTTGTCCATTTGTGTCATTTTTACAGCCCAATGATGATTAAGAGCAATAAATATTAAAGTCCTATGGTCAAGCTTTGAAGGATTTGGTCTAGGAACTAACATACATCTTCTTTAGTCTTGTCATCTTCTCTCAGTCATCTCATATAGGCATTGCATCCATATCATCATCCATATCTTTTGTACTAACATTTATTTGTCTCTTCATATTCTAGTCTTCTCATTAATTTCGAGAGCACACCCATGTTCTTGGAACCCGTCTTTCCTCTCGAGGGGGCATACCGTAACCCTCCTTGTCGTTCTTCTTCATCTTATTTTTGCACTGGGGCATGGCCTTGACTTGTATTCTTTGTCACAACGTGATAAGTGACATTATGACAAACAGGGGCAAAATGTAGACACCTAAAAATGACCTAGGCCTGCAAGCTTCATTTTTACCACTTTCGTCCTAGCATAATTATGACATTTAATTATGTCCCTGGTCCACATTCGACTATTGATTAAATAATTCATAATTGTTTAATTAATTCATGTCCTTTTATTCTTCATGATTATTAAATAAATAAATTCTATTTATTTATTAAATACCTCGCTAATTCTCTAAGTCTCCCTATAATTAAATAAATTTCCAAATTTGTTTAATTATCCTTATTCATTAATTTTTCCTGATTATTAAATAAATGAATTACATTTATTTATTTAATATGTCACTAATTGTCTTAATAAACTAATTTGATTAATTTATTTAATTAATTAATCTTATCTTCTAAATTAAATAATTAAATTTAATTATTTAATTGCCAAATTTGATATTCCTCTCATTTTAAATAAATTAAATTATTTAAAATGTCATCTCTTCTTAACTACAAGCTCATTTTGGTAAATAATTCGAAAACTGATTATTTACTATTTCTCAAAAGTTCACATTTGGAATTAATTTAATTCCAAATTGGTAACTTTCCGCCAAGAGTCAAGTAATCGGGCAGGTTCTCGACCCTTCCAAAATTGATCTTCAGTCTAGTCTTTATCTTATTCATTTTCGAAAATCTTTATTTTCGAAAATGTTTCTTCATTTATTCTCCACCGTCGATCCAATTATTTGAGATATTATCTTGACCGTTCGATTAATGAATTTTCCCTAACCCTAATTAGGAATTCTTAGATTTAATTTGAACCTCATTTTAGGTTTTGGTGAGGATGCAATCTCACCCGTCCATTCGAAACGACATTTTCTATAAAATGTCATTTTCCTCTCACTTTTCGATTACACATGCATTTTACACATTGCACACACATGTATTATAGGCGCATTGCATACTTATTCACTTACACACTTAGGCTTCCCATTACAATTATTGTCTTTATTTAATCAAATCTTAGTATGTTTAGGCATTGGAAATCATGGTCATCTAGGCATAGACATTAGACATTTATGCAAATCCTTCAAAGCTTGGTGTAGGACTTAGGCATATATTTGCAGATTGCTCACATGACGAATCTGAGGGCAAAGCATTATCCAGCAAGTAAGGTGTTACGAAGGTGAGTCATGGAAGCTTCAGCAATTATCAGGTATACTTTTTCTTTTACATTTCGCTTCCTTTGCACTTTGTAATCACTTTGGGTTCTTGTCTTTTACATTGATTTGATTGATCTAATCTAAACCTAAAAGAAACCCTTAGTTACATGTGCTACCTCATTCCACCTAAGTGCTAAAGGATGCTATGCACCAAAAAAGTTATCAGATACACTACTTCGGAAAACCTATGTGCTAATGCATCGACTCAATGCGCTAAATCACTAACCCTAAGTGCTACTTTATTTTATGCACTATAACAGTATCCCTATGTGCTATTTCGGTCTTCCTATGCACTAAACTAAGAAAGTTGAATTCAAAATGTGAAAATGGAGGGAAAATGCAATGCACAAATCACGAGGCAATTTCAAGGGGTACATATCGGAGGACTGTATGCCATCGGGCAGTTGTGCTATCACACATGCTCGAAACGATGAGTATGGTAGGGGATCACCATTCTACTTCAAATTTGCACAAATCACTCTCTCTCAAGTTTTCAAAATGCCAATACACAAATGAACTTTTAAACAAACTTTTTAACTTTTTAAGGTTAATTAAGTGGCATTTTTTTATGGGGATGTTTTATTTTATTTTCAAAGGGGCTTTAATTCATCAAATCATCACCAGGTGACTTTAACATCAGTTTTGGGAGATAAAATCATTTCTGAATCATAAAATATTGAGATCATCATCAAATCATCGAAAAATCATCAAAATTTTCAAAAATTCCAAAAAAATCCTAAAAATTCAAAAAATCACCAATTTATCTCTTGATGGGGCATATATTCGTCATCACCTGAAAATCAACGTTTGGGGCATCAATATTTTTTTCTCAGCATCAGCAGCAAATTTTTTTTTGAAGCAACGTGTAAACACATTACTTCAAAGAGGGGAAAAATGTGTACACCTAAAATCGATCAAGATATTTAATTAATTAAATACTATTTATTTAATTAATATTTCATCTACGTATAAATAAATTATTAATTTATTTATATAGTTCATATCTTCTAATTCTCCAAATTTCTAAAATCACATTCCTCTAATTTAATTAAATAAATGATTTTCCAAAATTTGTTTTATTTAATTAATTCTCACTAATCCCAAATTTGGAATTTAAGCACATGTCTACAACCTTTCATGCCACTTCACCAAGGTCACATGAAATTAAATAATTCTAATTTTTAATTAGAATTATTTTCAACAAATTTTCAAACACATGGCTTATTCCTCACACACTTCTTCAACAAAATTTCAAACACATGGTCTTTTTCTCACACACTTGATTCCTCCATCCATTTGGTATGTTGTCTTTGGTCAAGGGATTCCTTCATCCATTTGACATGTTGTCTTTGGTCAAGGGAACATTCTTCTTGATTCTCTCCATCTCCACCGTTCATCCCTCTTGTTTGAATCTGGACCGTCGATTGTTGTCACATCACAAGATGCTTGGAAAAGCCTATAAATACAACCCTTTTCCATAGTATTTTGCATCCCACATTCGAGTAGAGTTATCATGTAGAAATAGCTTTGGAGAATTGAAGCGTTTGGAGTCTATAGTTAGAATCATTTTTTTTCTTTGTAGTTGCATATAGAATCATGCTTAACTTTATAGTTGCATTTTAAATCATGTTTTGATTTATAGTTGCATTTTAGATTATCATATCACTAATCATTTGAGCATATACAGAATCATTTTAAGTTCTTATCACATAAATTGGATTGTATTTTGAATAGCATCTTGTTTCTCAAGTTGTCATTTTAACAACCATAGTGCATAGACAAAATATGAGAGCCAATATGGTTTAATAAATCCTTGAGAATAGAGAACAATGGAACATTTTTAAAGATTTGTTTGCTGTGATTTTGAGTAGTTTATTTGATTCAAATCTTTACTATAATATGTCTCATTGGTGATTGTGTTGATTTACTAACAATTCCCACATTTCACACACACACTAGTTATGAACAATTTCTTTACAAGTGTAATAATATTAGTGTGATCCCCCAACTATTGTCATGTACTTATGCAAGTGATAAATTAGCTTAATCTATATTAAGGAATCACAATAGTGTACCATCATAACCCATGTGGTATTGTCAAGAAGGGTGAAAGGGGTAGCATGTTGGATGAATACAAATTTTTGGTTATTGGATAAGTTAGTTGTAATGATAGAAAATGTATCCATCTACATTTTCACACTTAATGTGGGAATGATTAACATTAAAATGGACCTAATGTCACCTTGATCTAGTGTTGTAATGTGTTTTACTTAGATTTAGGGCCCTTTTAAGTTTTGGGCCCTCTTGCATTTATGACCTTCATATCATCATTAATAGGCCCCTAAGACCCTATATTATGCATCCTGAGGCTTATTTCAACCGAAATCCTGACAAGATCAACAAATATACTTAATTTATCAATTTCCTGACATTTCCTCCACCTGAAAAAGCTTGGTGGGACCCGTACGCCACCTTGGGCTTATGAGTTCCATTTGGCCCCTTTCTAGGGTTTTGAGTTGCAAATCAAGGTTTTAAGTTCAAATTTCATGACTGTCAGCTTTTGGGATCTAAGTTGGATGGATTTCCTATAAAAACATGGTCTCAAATCATTTTTTACCAAGCCTTCATGATATCAACATAAGATATCAAGAGTTAAGCATTCCAATACTTCACAAGAGTGTCAAGAGAGTCTACAAGAGCATTTCTAAGGAATTCAAGGGAAGATTTATTCATCATTTGTTGCAACAATTTAAGATCCATCATCATGTCAAGATCATAAGGCATCAAGTATGTTGTTGAGCTAGTGTTGTGATGTAGCATTCAAGATACATTTGCAAGCATTGCTTCATATCCATATTCAAGATCAAGATCTACATTCCACATTGCCACTTCTTGTTAGATTGTTGATTTACATCTCACGACATCATTAAAGGTATCATTGTTCATGTTTCATATTTCATGTTTCATGTTCATATTTCATTGTTTTATCACAAGGTTTAATTACCTAAATGGGGTTTGACCAAGGAAAACCCCCATTTCCTAACAACCAACATTTTTTTTTCTCTCTTTATCTCTCTCTTTACATGTGTGATTGTAGATCTGGGTGTCTTGAGACTTGGAGAGATTTTGAAGACTAGGTTGCAAGGTTAAAGAAAGTTATCAAGTTGTCACAAGGTTGTTATCTTCACAGAAAGTTATCTACAGGTTGCAAATTAGAATTTCAGTCTCGGAAACGAAGTGTGGAAGAAAGAGTAGAGATAGGAGAGAATATTTAGGTCTTAACCCTCCAAAAAAGTAGAGTGGGACTGATACACCACTTGTGGCGTATGAGTCCCAGTATAGCATATTTTCCAAATTTCAGTGAATTCAGATCAACCATTGTGAGATTCCAATTTTGGCACAGAAACCCTAGTTTGGGACTAAATTGCCTAGACTGGCATATGAGTCCCAGTGGTTATTAAACAATAGGTTTTCAAGGTTTTGAAGCTTTTTATGACCCCATCCTTCTTCCAGGTGCACCTTTGTTCTTTCTTAGTCTGTTATTCTACATTTTAGTTTCATTTCTTAGGTCATTTAGTTAGGTTTTGCATAACACTTAGCATGTTACATTCAATTCTTGTCTTTCCAATACCTAGCTTGGTAGTGAACCTCATTTTATCCTTAATCACACCCTATGATACCTTATTGCAAGATATATTTCCCCCTTTCTACATTCAGATTGATATCTCTAAGGATTCCTTGAATGTAAGAAGAGTGAAATAGGAAACCTATACCCTTGTGCTCCATCTCCTATAAGGTGGGGCACCCTATTTCCATTGTTACATTAGTTAGGATAGTTTGGTTGCTTAGGTAGGTGTGGATTTCATGATACCAAGGGGAAGTGGGACAAATCATTTCAAATACCATATCTATATTAGGGAATCCATATGTAGGTATCAACAAGTGCTCAACGAAATAGTATTCTTCTCTTGTAGTATAGGAGATGTCAATTAAAGAACCAATAGTAGTCATTGCATATTAAAACTTATTATTTATGTAGGAACATGATTGATGTTTCTTAAAAAATTCACCATATGATTATAGTAGATAAAATTCTCATATTTGGTAAGATAGCTATATGTGACTTGGTTGGGGAGTAACTGTAAATCCCCAAAGACTAAAAGATGTTATATGTTCCATTGAATAGCTAATTTTAAACATTCCAATAGGGTCTCATACTTGTTTATGTTGGTGCATGGAAAAGCTAATTTAAAATATTGATGGATAAGATCTCTCTAAGGTTACATAAGCAAGATTCCTATCCCCAAACCATGATTGGTAAAAGAACCGAAAACATAGAGTTTGCATTCTTGTGTGTCATCAATATGAAGAAAAAACTTATTTAAAATTTCTATGAGTAGGGGTTGTTATCCTCTAGAGGTGTTTCTACTAATTGTTTAATTATTACTTTACCTTTTCTTTCTTTTTTATCAACATATTTAATTTCAAATTTTCTAAGGAGCATAACCCATCTTACCATGAAAACTGTTAATTTCATTTTAGAGAGTATATTTTAGAGGATCAATCTTTGCAATGATCTTAGTAGAATGTGAGGGAATGTTTTGCTTGAGTTTTTGTGAAGAAAATTCCATAGCTAGACAAGATATCTTAATGGGTGTGTATTAATGTTGATGGCCAACCAAGGTTTGGAAATGGTAGTATATGACACATTCCTTACCTTGTTCATCATGTTGTGTAAAGTGTTACTTGAATAAAATTTCAATAGAAAAGATATAAAAGAGCAATGGTTGATCAATATTAGGTCACACAAGCACCCATGAGTTGGAAAGATACTAGTTTATATTATCAAAATATTTTACACATGAATAATCCCAATGAAGTTGATATGTTTCAAAGTTGAGTAATGAATCATCTAATAGCTTAGAAGTTGAATTTGTGTTAGATTTCATGACAAAGGAATGCCTATTATAGTTTATACTTTATCAATATTGAACTCAATCCCATGTTGAGAGATGATTTAGCCCAAAATATTTCCCTTGGTGATGTCAAAGACATGCTTTCTCAGATCCAAAAAAACTTTTTATTCTCTGAGTGATTGCAATATGTGACACAAGATGACGTGGTGGTTTGCTCTAGTTTTAGCCTTGCTCAAAATGTCAGTAGCATAATATTTGAATTCATATTCATTATATATTACAGTCAATAAATCTTT
>VDFB02185013.1:0-11849 GCA_007258455.2 Sequoia sempervirens | reverse complement strand
TGACTATTGAATGAAAAAAAATATAAGTCATTATGCAAAAAATAAGACAAATGAGATGCTACTATGTTAAATAAAATTGATGTAAACAAATACCTGGAACAATCATTGACAACATTATATGCTCCCTCTTTATTGGCATCCATGGAGGAATGTTATTGTTGATAACAAAAACAGGCCACACCGAGTAAATAGATCTCAGCTCTCCAAATGGATTGACATCGTCCGCTCCCAATGAAATCCAAAGATTACGAGGTTCTTCTTTAAAGTGTGGCCATTTTTCCTCCATGTCCCTAAATGCATAACCATCCACAGGAATTCAAATAATGTCATCTCCACTTCTATTATGTGCATGGTAATCCATAAATTGCGCTAAGCTTTTGCACCTAAAACCTAAATAATCATTGCATACGTGGAACAATGGGAATATAATGAAGAACCTTGCGAGGCACCTTTCTTGTTAGTTGATCTATTTGATATCTACTGATATGACATTCTGGGCATTATGTTGCAAATTCATGTTGTTTATGATATATAATATGATCATTGGGACATGCATCTATTGCTTGATACTCCATTCTGATATCTTTCATAATGCCAGATAAATCTCGGTATGAGCAAGGTAAAATATTTAATGGTGGTAACAAAAATTCACCAATCAATCTACAACAAAAAATAATTTGTTAATATAAAGAATATTAATGGTACATATTTCATCCTTTATTTACTAGTGATGAACTAACAACAATTAAAATAAATGAACAAAGATGACATATATGACATACCTTAACATTCGTGAGATTGCTATGTTTGATAAACCATTCATAACCTTCAAGTTCAACAACAACAATACAACAGAGAGAAGATTTGTTTGGGAGCCTTCATAAAGGGGCTCGTATGCCTTCTCAAGTACAGGTAAATCATGAATATCATCAAAGTCATCTCGATCATGATGATCAGCTCTTCCACTAAATGTTTCATGGATCAATGTATTTGTACCATCATCTTCAATTATGTTTTCTGGTGCATGATCATCTTCTTCCATAGGATCATTAACTTCATATTTGATATTCACAGCTCCATGTTCATCCGCTTGCAAAACCACATTCTCTGGGCCGTGATAATCCATATCATGTGCCCTAGGGTGCCCCACCTTTATAATAATGATAGACACAAATAAACCATGATCATGATCAAGTGATTTTATATATATATATATATAAAATCTTAAAACAATATAAATATTTACAAATTCAATCAATATAAACACATATAATGAACAACTTACCAATGGACGATAATCATGCCCCCCTTCAACATAACCATGCTGCCTACAATGTTTCTCAACTGTTGTGATTAAAATTCATCTTGTCTTTAATCCCTTGCAATTATTGCAAGGACAATAACATTTCCCATCACCCTTTCTTTTCAATCTAGCCCACAATCTATCAAGTGTCTCTTCATTTTGTTCTAGACTAATATTATCTGACATGATTTTTTCAACACCAAGCTTAGGCTATTTGGATCTTTAAAGAATATCAAACTCACACTCCAATGGTACATTCATGAGCCGGTGAAAAGCAAAGATCTAATGAATTACGTTAATTTTTGCACCAAAAATTGGCATGCAACCACCCCTGCAAAAGAGAAGATAGTATGAAGTTAATGACCCCAAAAAAAACTTTAAAATGATAATTCCAAAACTTATTAAATTCTAATTTTACTATGATTTCCAACCATTATACTCCTAAAATCAAAATATTGAACTTGATCACAAAATTTCTGCAACGATGGAGGTAGCGAGCTAGTAAGAGAAAGTGGCCCATTCCTAAGGAGCAACAAATCAGAATCATCATTGCTAATGTCAATATAAATTTATCCTTTTAGTTAAAGATGAAATGTGTCACTTCTTATGACGAGGTTATCCCTAGGGCCCTCAACATTGAGAGAGCCCTAATCGCACAAGGAAGCACACACTAGTAGAATTTGGAAAATAAACGACTAGATGACTAAAACTTTTAGTCACAACAACTAAAAATGACTAAATTTTGCTCATTTTTTGCAACTCAACTATAAATGAGTAAATAAATTACTAGTTTGGTCGTTGATTAAAAATTATTTAGTCACACAAATAAAAATGACTAAATAGTTATTCATTTATTTAGTCACAATCTATTTTAATAAATCATTTAAGGAATTGAGAATATAGCCCACCAAAATATTCTAAAACTTTAATAAACATACCCTAAAACTTTTGTCAAAATCTTATTTTTAGGCATTGGCCACCAAAATGGAGTTTTCATTTTAATAAACATAGTCTAAAACCTTTGTCAAAATATTATTTTCAAGCATAGACCACCAAAATGGAGAAGTGTTTCAATAAAGAATGATAGAGAACGGTGAGGAGATGTGCGTGAAAGGAGGCATAGATTCATTGCTGCTTATCTCATTCTTGCTTTGCTCAACAAATCTTACATTGTTCCTGGTACTATTTGTAATCTAGGTATTTACTTGACATATATTTGCATAATCTTAAATTCCTTCAGAGGCTTTTGAAGTATCAATGTATCCTATATAGGGTTTAGAATGATTTATTTTAATTAAAAAAATAAATAAATGATGTATTTCCCTATAATTAGATAATGTGGAGATCTCCTAAATCTTCCTAGTACACTATCCTCCTAAGCCTTTGTATTCATTACTCAACTACTAGGGTTTTGCATGTGACATCTTTAATATCTTCATGACAGTGGCCTTTAAATAGATCTCAGTCTTTGCTTTAATCCTTTTCATGCTAACTCTTGAGTTCCATAATCCACCTTCAATCTTTTCTAAGAACGTTGTCTTAAGTTAGACTACATAGTATACATATAAAGCAAGTCCTTCATACACATACATTGATTTCCAAACCACCACCTACCTTGGCAAATGTTACTTATATACAATAGCATGTTTTAAAATCATGGTTTCCAGTGATTGACCATTAAGGTCACCACTTTCATCAAGATACAATGAGATTTTTGTCTTCAAACTCAAGGCATTATGCAAGATAACATTGTGAATTGTTTTTTGTGTACAATTTGATTTTCTTGCACATTTACTGCTTTGCTAACTTCTTTTAAGACCGGGTATTGCACCCTTAGCTGCAATCTCAAACAACTCACTCACTATCACTTGAAGATTCCTTTCATAAACATCCTTCTATAAAATCAAACTATGCCCTATAGACTGCTACTAACTATAGGGGACTCATTGTTTCATGGTATTGTACATCTTAAGATCCTTCAACATTATTGACACTACTTCACAATCCACAAGGTATTGTTCACTATTCTCCCATCTTTGTTGAGTCTCAAAACACTGCTCAAACATGCAATCCACTACCTCCATTATACATTAATGGCTAAGAAGAAACATTGAACCTATGATTACCACTGTTACTTCATTTGGACAGTCATTCCCTACTTGCATTTGCCTTGTATAACACTACCAAAAGCATTTGAAAAATCCTTAAGGTCAGCAAGGGGGTAAGGAAACTCACTGTTAAAATCTCCACTTTACTATGCAAGGTTTGAGCTTTATTATCTTGTCACTACTCAGCCTCTTTTATTTGTCACATCTCTCGTGTTTGTCATTCTCTAGTAGATTGCATTTACACAAAATGTCACTAAAGCTACATGTTGTGCTTGTTATTGGCTGCAATCTTTAGATTGCGGCAAACATTTTGTTATTAGCGACAATATCTGTCTTTGTAAGGTATTACAACCTCACTAATTCGCTAGAGTTATTGTTTATGTTTCTACGGAGGCCTAGAGTTTGTACCCTAGTCATGCTCTTACCAATGCTTCTATTGGTATTAAAAAATAACCTTAAATCTTGGGTCAGAAAATTAGCCATCTTGACAAGGTTTTGGTATGATCTTGGATTGTATCCTAGGGAGTGTGTGAGAAACTGTGATCATTAAGGTATGTAAACGTCGGAAATGTATCTATATAGCATGGAGTATTTCTTCCCAATAGTTTGTGGTTATTAGCATATGCATTGTGTAGTTTGTGAAGTAACCCAAGTTGCATTCAGAGTATGTAGCAAACTTGGTTTGTATGGATTCGCTATACACTTTTAAGTAACATTCATAAGGTTTAGAAAATCTTGATCACTCTCTAGAATAGCCCATTAAACATGGGTTGTGCTTGAATGCACTACATAATTGATATAACACAACCACTCTGCATATCAACTAGAGTTATAGGCTCTTTATTGCAGCAAGAGGTAATCATTCTTGGATCATGCTATAATTACATCATAACCTGTTAAACTTGAGACAACCTGAATGCACCCAATGATGATTGACACCTACATTATACAACCTGAATTAACTACATTATATGAGTGCCTCCATTTCTATCACAACATAGCCACATTAAACTTGGGTCACACATGAATGCATCATGTGTTTGTTATAGCACAACTCTGCCACATGACCAATAGAGTTATGGATCACATAATTACAATCACAAGAATTTGTTCCTTGGTTGTGATCTTATGGTGATTCCACACACAAAAATCTGGACATGAAATTCTCAAGACCTAAACCTCTAAAATGAAATCGATGGGATGTTTGCTTTAAAATATGATTTTCAAACACGGAACTACAAATCACGACTTCTCCAATTGAATTTGCAAAAAGACAATGACTACCCTCCGGCGATATCTTCTTGAATTTTTCTAATTTTTCCCAAGAAAATCATCCTTAGTTCTCCACAAACTGTCTCAAGTAGAGCAAAACATTGTCGCAATAAATCAGCGAACTCACTTTTCTTTGTCAGCCACAATTTTATTTTTTTCTTATTTTTCATGTTTATCAAAATTTTGATGAAACTGCTGGTCGAAATTTTGACGAAACCTAGGTTCGTCGAAATTACAATGAACGTCGGGGATAAACTTTTAAAAAATTGAAAATTACACATCAAATTTTACAAGCACCTGATGATACATCAAATTATACATATTTCATTGGATTTTGCAGTCAAATGAGTTAGTGGTTATATGTCACTTTCACTGCACTTTCCAATGATTGAAAGTCTAAACTAGAGGTGGCATCTTCAGTCTTCTGCTCATTTATGGCGCAAAATATTATCTACCACTTGGTCTGCAAGTGTTGATCCTAAACTCGCCCACTTTGTTTGGTGTATTCTTTTCCAAGGCTTACCTATGGGGTCTCGACTTGTTCACTTGGGGGTCCAGGACCCTTGGTGCCCGTTTTGTGGGAAATTTGAGTCTTTTAAGCATCTCTTTTGGTTTTGTACCAGATTCTAGTAGTTTTGGAATTAGATTCTTGACTTCTTTCAACCTTTCAGACCAGAGCCCTTCTCCTGGCATATGGTTTTGCTGGGGGATTCGCCCAAGCTTCTTGCTAAATACACCCATCTTTGGCACACTTTCAAGGTGGAAATCCTCTTCAATATTTGGAAAGATAGAAATTCTTGCATATTTTCTCACAGCCAAATGGATAAAAATGTTTCTTTGTATTCTAAAGTGGTTATTTTCTCTAATTTGATTTTGCAGATTCAAGTTCAAGCCAATAAAGTTGCACTTGAGGTGTCTCGCCTTCAAGTGCTGCTGGATTATGGGGGTAATGCCCCATGTACTGTGGCTTAGGTGCTTTCTTTGCCTACTTCCTCTCGTGACCAGTCACCCTCTCGGGGTTGGTGGAGGAGTGGCTCTACTCTCCCCCACTCTCAGCCTCCTCCTCGGCATAGCTCTGCCCTCCTCGGCAATCTAGTTCTCCTCCTCTGTGGATTGACTGGGGGTGGCCCTTTGGAGGGGTGGCAGGGAGTAGTGGTGGTGGTTCTAGGTGGCCCTCTGATAATGTTCCTAGTAGCAACTTTGGTTGGCCAAACACTGGCAATTTTTTTTGATGTTTGGCTCTTGCAATCTCACCTTGGCACGAGGAAATGGAAGATAAAGAAAAGGAATATGATGATAGTTGGGGTCCTCCTGATGTCACTCTAGACCCCGCTGATGTATGGAGTAAAAAAATGGATGATAGAGACCCTCGTGGCTCTATTAGCACTGCTCTGGCCACATAATGGCCTTTTTTTATTATATTTTTGTAATTATGGACTTTTGGGTTAGGCCCAAGTGACTAGTTTTTTGGTTTTCTAGGTGATGCCCATGTGACTCTTGGGGTGTGCCTTCTTACCACCCATCTTTTTTTGTGAATATTTATTTTATCTTTATAATTAATATATAGATTGTTGCCTATTCATCAAAAAACAATTGGCCTCAAACATGGCGTCAGAATGGTTATGTGATGTTTGATGAATGGTGGCCTAAAATATATTCTCATGTGAGAGTGGCTCTAATTTCATATTTTCCAAAATATTTCACTGAAGATGTGAAGTTAATAGTAGGGTGACGGTTATATGATAAGTTTATAGTCATCCAAGAAGATGATGCCATGACTGCTCCCCATAGGCTTCATCGGTAGATTACACCCTCTTTGGTCACATGGAGATTTTTGAAGCTTTTCCAAGGGAGCATTTATAAAATTGGAAGATCATGAAAAAACTTCATTTGCCGCATTAAAAAGGTAGGTCAAAGAATATAAAATGGCCATTGAAAAATTTGTGGTTGACCTCAAAGAATGAATTTGGCCTTTAGAGATGGATGACAAGGACATAATTATGGAGATCGTTTGCATTGCTCAAAGTCATGTGGTAAGTATTGCAGTTATACTAGAAATTCTTTGATATAAAAAGAATGAATGACATGAATACATGGACTAATAGGAAAATGTTGATCAACACGCAACACGTGGGATGGGATTATTCCATGTGTCAGCAAGTTGTAGCAAGTATAGCAATCGAGGTTAGGAACTAAGAGAAAAGGGATGGTGGAGATCAAAATGTGAAATTGTTTTAATTTCTTTTAATTTCTATTACTTTAGTTAAAGTTTGTTTTCTTTTATTTTGTGTAACTTTAATTCGTATATGTGAAAAGGTTTTGCTTACTTCCCCCATTATTCTTGGGGTGCCAAGTGTAGTGACTTTATTCCCTATTGTTGCTCCTGCTAGGGCTCTTTGGGTTTCAGAGGATCATTATGTGACAAAGGCTTGCACATTGAAGGTCATAGGTGGTCCAAACTCACAAACAAATTATGCATGTGTTCTGGCTATTGGGAGTGCTAGCGAAGGTGAATTCCCTACGATTTCTATTGAGGTGTGTGTGCTAGTTGCTTCTACTAGTAATCGTTCAAGTTTTGTTCTCATTACCTAGGAAATGGAGGAAGGGAAGATACAAATTACTATCCCTAATTTTCTTAAGGTTAAGTCAATTGTTTCGTTTAGGAACTCACTTGTTGGGAGGTTTTGTGATGATTTTCTCAATGTTGATGTTGTCAGAAGATGGCTGCTTTGGATTTGGAAAATAAGAGGTCAAGTAGAGGTTGTCGATATGTCAAATATTTTTTTCTTATTTTCTTTTCAATCCTAAATATTCCTTAAGAATTCTTAAGGAAGGTCCTTGGTTTATGGGGAAAAATGACCTTTGTCTTAAAAATTGGTCTTTGGGCTTTAACCCAATGAATGATGATTCTGACAAGTTCCATGTTTGTGTTAGACTGTTGGGGTTTCCTTTGGAGTTATGAGGCGGAGAGATTTTATGCTTATTTCCAATACTTTTGGAAAATACTTTGTTGTTGATACAATCACCAAATTCAAGAAGTGTTTGTTGTTTGCTATATTTTATGTGCTTGTGGAAGAAAACAAGGTGCTTCCTGAAAAAATTACCTTATTTTTTAAATTTAGAGATTGGATGCAACAAATTGAATTTGTACTCTTCAATTATTTGTCTTTGTTGCTATAAAGTGGGCCACTCTACTACTAGTTTCTTGAGCAACAAGAAACAACATTTTATTTGAAGAAAAAGGAACAAATATTTTTTTGCTAATAAGGAGTGTATTACAACCATTTAGGATATGCAGAAGGAAGAAAATAAGGGGAAAGATCATGTAGACAATATAGTGATGGATTCCTCTTTAATTATTCTAGGGTTGGATAATGGATTTTCCTACGGCCTTATGAATCTCCCTTGTTCTAAAAAAAAAAAGTTTAGGATAGAACTTGATCCTTGGACTATGGTTAATCAAAAAATGTTGGAATATTTTTTCTTCAACCCACCCTAACTCTATGTTGGTAGTTTGTATATATTTGTAGTGTCCTATTTTTTGTTGTGCCATCATTTTTCCTCTTCATATCCTTTGTTTTCCTATTTTTCTTAATGTGTACAAGGGTTTGGGCCATTTCAAAATCCCTGCTTACCTTAATCGAAAACATGAAACAATCAACACAAATTCTAAAGAATAATAGCAAACCAACAAGGAATTAGCAACAAAAGGATTGCAACTCATCAATAAATGATCAACACCTCAAACAAAGGAGTTGAAAAAAATGAATCAGCCCTCAAAAGAGAGCAAGAAATAGCTTGTCTATAGACTCAAGGAAGCTTAAAGCCAAAGTGCTTCAAAAAGCTCTATAATTTCTCATTCTTTCCATCCATAAGAGTTTTGTGGTAGCTTTCAATCCTGGTTGGACACCCATTTTAGGAGCTAGCGTAACCTCAAAATAAAGCTTAGTGTGACTAAAATGTCTCACATCCTTCTTCATTATCCCTCTTAGGAGAAGTCCCATTGGTTGGGGACTAAAACACACAAGAGGGGCCCTGAAAACATTAAGTTGAAGCACCTCACACCTATCCTTGATGACTAGAATTTGATCTCTACCATCTAACTTTGAGACCTACACACCAATTTTTTCTACTATAACAACAATATCTAGAAATGGCACCACATCACAATAAGAGTGACTAGGAACCATGCAATCTTTTTCTTCCCATTTTTTGTGACCACTTGTTGACCAAGAAAACAAAGGAGTGGCTAGCCATATGATAATTTGTACACATTACCACAAAGCCCTCATAAACAATATGTTGCACCTGATTTGGATGAAAAGGTAATAGAAGAAGAAAGCACCTTACCCATATCCACATAAACACAAATTCTAGCAAACAACAATAGTTTCCTAGAGATGGTAACCAAATCAAAGGAAAATAGATGTCTGGCTGAAGAAGCTATACCTTTATGGACATCCTCCTCCCAATACCCTAAAGTTAGGCTAAATTTTCACCCAAATAGGAACTTTGTTGATGCACTCCTCAAGACCAAAGCCTAAAAAATGAAAATTTATTCATTGGTTAGAAAAATATATATATGGTTGTTATTTAGAACTAAATTTCTACTTTGAATTAAAAGGGAAAGTAATTTAATAGATTGAATTGTGCACACAATTGTAGTGCTTCAATTAAATTGAACTATCTTCATATTTTTTAGTTTTATGGATTTTTTTATTAAAGTGGTAAAATAACAAGGTTTGAAGGGACCCTAGAAACCCAAAACAAATTTTGAAATGTCAATGAAAGCACAATTGACCCATAGACAAGCAAGTTTTGAAAGAATATGGAACCTCTATATCATTTAGCCAAGCTACCAACATAAATTCAGTTTTGAAGGGACCATAAACCTTGTACAATGAGGTTGTGGCATAGCTACCAAACAAAACAAGCCCGGATAGCTAGCTACACAACCCCAAGCCTCATTCTAGTGTCTTCCTTCTTTAAACAATCTTCCATGAGACACCTTCCTTCAAAGACTCAAAATGAGGGCTAGCGAGAGGAGAGGGTTAGCCTCTACTAAAGACCCAAACTATGCCCTCATAGATGCAAAAAGAGGAGCCAAATTTTGAGCCAAAATCTCCTATGGAACAAGATAATTAGACTCAATAGACAACAACAAGAGTTCCAAAGGTGGAGTGGCCAAAAATAGGCCTTAAGAAGATGACCCATTAGGAGAAATCTTTGAAGTATCATCAATCCTGGGGGATAGGGCCACCAAAGACTTATCATCCTTAATATGAGAATCACCAATAGTCAAATGATCATGGAGGGCATTCCTCCACCAAGGAACCTCACCCTTCTTCCAATGAGAATGAGAGCACTCTAAAGCAAGGTATCTAGTAGCAAAGCATCTCCTATAATGAAAGGGAAGACCTAGTCAAGTGTCTAAGTTCATGGTCTATCCCTAACAAGTAGGACAACATCCTTGAGTAGCTCCTTAGAGATGTCAATGTCAATGAGAATGTAAAGGTAGTATGGCTAAATTTTGATGATATTGCATCCTCCTTTAAAAATTGATCAAGAGCATTGTCAATAGATTCAAAACATAAAAATTACTAAAATTGGCCAGCCTGAAGTTTGGTTTGTTTAACACATATAGACATGATAGTCAAGGATATTGTTAAATGGTTCAAGGAGGGAGGGAAACCATTGTTTTAGTGAGAGAGAGTGTTGTCCCTCCATCTAAATGGGCTACCCTGCAATGTCTACTTCCTATCATCTTCTAATTGGAAGGATGCAATGAAAAATATCCTAGAAAAAGGCTATAGTCCAATCCCAACCTCAATGAGAGGCCTCTAGGATTCCAAAAACCATTTATTTAGTTAAGAAATGGAGGGCTAAAATATGATTGAAATTGTAAATAATTTTTAGATGTTAAAAATATTATTTATTATCCATCACCTCCTATCCACAAATGATGAAAGGAGATGAAGGAGAATAGGAAATGAGCTAAGGTTTGGGTAAGTGCAGGAAGATGGGGGCCAAAAAGAGGTCTTAAGTGGCCACTTTTTTCTGAAATCAGGAAATACTAACCTTGGATGAGAAATTGAGGATATTTACACTCAAAAAAAATTAGATGCAACAAAAACAAGGATCATAGTGCTCCGAGTCTACTTTCTAAACTACTATTTTTTTTTAAATGGTAGAGATTAAGGGGTTCAAAAAAGGGAGCCACAAAAATTGTTATTGTTTTTGTCAAAAAACATAACATAGCATATGTTGTGGCTCCCTCAAAAGGTTAACTTTTTTTTGGTATTTTTAAAATCACTTCGGTGAGAAATTGGCCAACATCATGTAGTTTATTCATAATTTTTCTAATAATTTTTTAATGAATATATATTTTTTACTAATTTTCAAAGTGGACACATCCTAAAAAAAAGAAATTTGGTTGTAGCACTCCTATAATTTTTGAAAACTAATCAAAAATCAATTTTTATTTTTGAATATGTGTAGAATGGAGTCTAGTTTATAAAACTATAATTTATTTGGAAATTTCAATGAACGGTTAAAAAGTAAAGTGAAAAATACCAAACATTGGTTTTTGACAAAATATGAACACACAAACAAAAGAAATTAAAGATGAAAGCCTTAACATAGTCAAAATGTGAGAAAATTTACATCGTTAAATAGCTAAGGGAGAGTCTAACATTATCCAGGTGTTTGATTTAATCGACCTTGAAACACATGCAAACCTTATGGTTGCCACAAACAAGATTATGTGAAATTTTGTAGAATATGCAAAAACACATTTTTGGATGTTGGGAAGGCACTCCAAGCCTTTAGTTTGGTATACCAAAGAAAATCCCAATCCTAAGGCTTGGGGATTCCCAAAGCAAGATATAATGCACTTGTGTTATGTCTTGTTTTGTATTTTGCTCCCTTTTGCAAAAAAAAATTGTATGTTTCTCAAGCTTGACATAACCCAAGTGCGTTATAGCGTGCTCACGTTATGTCTCACTTGAAATTTATTTTGTGCAATTTTGTGCAATTTATGTTTGATGTATGTATCTTTGTATATATATTTTAATGTATGTATGTATGTTTGTGTGATTAAATGTAAATGTATGTATGTTTGTATGCCTGTATGTATGCCTATATGTATGCATGCATGCATGTATGTA